>VNWY01000596.1:0-35924 GCA_009869845.1 Pseudachorutes palmiensis | reverse complement strand
GTAGACGTCGTTAAAGCCAGACTTAATTTTCACTTTCATTGCCTTACTGTGATTGAATGACAAAAGACGGAATTAGGGGCGACTAAACTGCAACAATTACCATTAATTAGAAGGAATTGAGGTTACCAACACCTTTGCATCCTTGCAAGTGAAAGGGAAACTAATCCTTTGAAAATAAAAATGGGAATCCCACTTTTTAAGCTCCTTAGCCCTTGGCCTAAGTCCAATGTCCAAAAAACCGGATTTAGTAAACAATTTAAACTGACCAGGGAAATGGTTAGAATAAAAAATCAAAAGTGATTTTTTGTGGTCAGAATATTGTGGTACAATGATGACCACACGAGCCTAAGATCGCCTGCCCTTCTTCGTAGTTCCTTCAGCCATGAACAACAATCACAATTGTTTTTACATCATTGAATCCCCTGCATTCCTCGCGTGTGTAATTTTCCTTATGTCTCCCATTGTTCTGATCACGCATCTCTTGAGACGGCCAGTAGAATTCCAGCATTCAGTGAAGTCGTGTCGTTCATTCATTGAGCTCCTCATGGATGCAAAGTTATGCATCCAGTTCCAGTAGTGCAAGCCAATTAGTGCACTTAATGTGTCCTTTAGCCACTGATTGTCAGTTATGACGACGCAAGTGGATCCGTCCACCTTCCAAGTATAAAAGTTACAAGGACGTGGAACGCCGGTATACAAGGTCAAAGGGAAGCCCTTGAAATCTTAATTCAGAGAAGGGGCTAATATTACACACGCGATTTCTGCATTCTGCTCAAGAATTTGTGACCAGTTCGACAGGCAGCAGGAAAGGCTGCGGTTAGGATGCCGTCGTTGGTTCTATTTGGACGACGCTGGGGAATTGGATCTGACGATCTGGTTCTTCCATCAGTCATTGATCTCATTTTCAGAGGGAGCTGGTAAATTAAAGGCCATGATTTCCAAAATTTGACGTTTTTGAATTGTTCTTTTGTTTTTATTCCAAGGGTTCTTGCAACGGGGATAATTTTATGGAAAAACTACGAGTTCCTGACATGTCCGAATACAAAACACATCTTGATTGGATTACTCGGGATTCTCCATTTCAGTATTATTCTGGACGTCATTTTAGTCCAATGTAGTCGCCTCGGGGGGATTATGGAAACAGCAAGGAGGAAACATGTACCGATTCTTCTGTACTTTAGGTATCATCAAGGGCATGCCAAAGACATAATTTGGGAAATTTAATGACCACTTTTTCTTCAGAATCATGGTTGAAATGATCTTGATATGTTGGAACGTCATCACCTCCGTTTGGTACTGGGAACAGAACCATGGCGAATGTACAGAGACCGAGGAAAGTGCTCATTTCATCTTTGGTAAGCTAAAGTTGATGGCACCTGAGCAAAAACTAGTTTGGACCTTTTTTATTCTGAATTTAGGAGTGCTCATTTTTAATTGGGTTATCCTTGGACTTCAGCTCTTGTTTGCGTTGTATGCATTCGACGTATTCGGAGCGTCCAGGGGCCAGTATGTTCCGTATGTCGAACAAGGCGCTCATGCTCACTTGGCTCTGCCAAAATCAAACTACAGCCGCTTCTGGAGGAAGCGATTGGCTCTCTATTGCTGTACCTGCTGCGAGATCAATCAAGAAAACTACGACGAATGTCGAGATGCCTACAATGAAATTGCAAGTAAATAAATTGTCATCTAAAAGAAGCATTCAAGTCAAGCATTTTAATTTATACAGAGATGTGTGCATCACAATTTGGCGATGAGGATCTGACCCATTCGGACGTCCTTGCAGGCCTTATTTTGCTCTCGATTAAGCACAGGAAGGAAAAACTACATCGCCGATCTACAAAGAAAGACTGGAATCTGTGGACTGGTTCGTACATTATAAAGGAACCAAAGGCAGCCATATTGGACAAAGAATGGGGCGATGATTGGCGCTCTTTCAAGCATTTGTCCCACTTTCTGAAATACACGAGTGCCATTTACGGATGGAGAATGGTGTTTCTTCAGCAAAGCAATCCAGTGAGGAAATTGATGAAAACATGGAATCCAACAACTTGCTTCCAAACGTAAAGCGTCCAAGATTTTTCAGTACAGGTGACCCTGAAATTTTTTATGTGTCGATAGATGGCGGAAGTTCCCGGTTGATGTTGAAGGGGACTGCTGCTGCTATTTGGGTACAGCCGGCCTAAGGGCGATCATCCAAGCTGAATTCCAAGAAATAATTTACGTTTCATTCAAAAACCGTCTATTTGAAACCCCGATTTCTGTGGCATTGGATCACGAAACCAAGTCAATCGTAGTTGCAATCCGTGGGAGCTTCTCGAGTAACGACTTGCTGATGGACTTTGTTGGCTGGCCAGTTCCGATCCCAGGATATCCAGAGTCGTTTAAAGTAGCTTATTGATCACCGTAGTATGAAGTCTAAGTTTTTGCTTCATGTTTGCTTCATAGGCTCACCGTGGGATGTTTATTGCATGTGTCAAAATCAAAGAGAAACTGGACGCGCTGAAAGTTCTTCCCAGGCTATCATCGCAATATCCAGATTACACGCTCGTCTTTACTGGTAAATTGCCAATTAACACTTCTGCAATCAAGGGTAAACTTTTGAGTTAATTACACTTAATTACAGGCCACAGTCTTGGGGCTGCGTGTGCCACAATTCTTTCCATGGTTTTCCTCCCGGCATACCCAAACCTAAAATGCTACGCTTACTCACCTCCAGGTAATTTGCGCAGGTAATTTTTTAACGCTTTTTAAAAAACAGTTCACATCGCCAGGTGGAACGCTGTCAATGCCTGCAGCTGAATTCTGTGATCCATTCGTCACTTCTGTGACAATTGGGGATGACGTCGTAACCCGCCTTGGAATCCTGCAGCTAGAACGACTCAAATACAGCCTAATCAATGTCCTCTCAAAGTCTCGTACACCAAAGGTAAAACGGCACTCCATGAGTGTGACTTTGCCTTGAATTCAATGTTATGAATATGATCTTCCAGTACAAGATTTTGATGAGGGGGTTCCTATGCTGTAAGCAAGTCAATGAAAACGAGCTCTTGGACGACGTAGGGTCTGGTGAGAGTCAAACGGTGAAGCTGAATACCCTAGCGGACATATCAATTCCAATTAGCTCAGAAAGCGACGAAGCTTCATCCGGGAAGGTACTGATTCCGGAGTTTATGACGAAGGTTCTTTCCAAGGGGTCGCAAGCTTGTCCTAGAACGAAATTCCAGACGATAGATGGCATGTATCCACCAGGCAAGATAATTCACATACGGAGAGCAGCCAGGTAAAATCTAATTAAAGACAATGCGGTGGGGTGTTAACTGTGTGGTTCTTCAGACATAGGCGAGACATGTCAGCGTCGCCACAGAATTCCAAATGGGTCTGGAGATGGGCGGACCGAACTGATTTTGATGACATTATCGTGTCGAAGCGGATGCTGTTTGACCATTTCCCCCTCATCATTCCAAAGTGCCTCAAGTACTTAGAAAAACATTAACTGTGATTAAAATATCCCGATCTTACCGTATCCCGTGTTTAGTCCATCTCAGTCAGCGGTGGACCTGGCAAAGGGGTTAATGACTTCAAGTTCGAAAGAACTTTTGTATCACATAGGCAGCTATTTTGACTTGAAAAGTGCTTTATTCTAATTGATTTTTACAGTTTAATCACAGAGTTTATTATAATTCCTACATTAAATTATGTGTAATTCTTAAAACTACAAAGCCAAGAAGAGATCAATGATGCTTTTGATGACAATATCTCCCCAAATCACTAGCAAGAACTCGCTCGACTCAAAACGAAAGAATGGTTTAACATGAACATTGATTGGAGACATTGCTCTCCAGGTCAAGTGAGAATACTTGAACTCTGCCCTAGTCTTAGCTCTTGCTTGATGTATCAAGCTTTTTGAAATAATGTGAGATTGTGTAGACAACTTGAACAGGAAATGGCCAACGGTGGTAGCAGCGGCAGCTGCACAGGCAAATGGAAATACCAATGCTTTTGGTAACGCAGCGTAGTTGAGAGTAGCAAACGTAAGAACGATTGACACCACAAGCATGCCATGGTACAGCAAGGAAAACACAACAGCAAACGTATCGTCGAATAGTGAGCTCAAGAGCATTAGTTTGTTATAAGTTTTGGATATGGTGTCCACATGGGCTGAATGCAGACTTCCTTGTAGCTTGAGTAAGCTTTGGATTATGGTGTAGTGATGAGTACTGAACCAATGAACAATCACACCGATGCAAGCCACTGCATGACCTATGCCGGACGAAAATACAAACAGGATTGTGTACTGGATAGCATAAACTGAAATCCCTTCAACGCCCAACCAGAAGCTGAACTGATGCATAGTTCGAAATAGTCGTGGCATATATTCTGACATGAAGATCAGTGATGGGTAGTACAACCAAGGATACACAACTGTCAAGTAGCTTGAAACAAAGCATAAGATTTTGTAACCCCTCCCAGCTTCAAACTGCTTCTCATATCGAATCCTAAGTCCGGTGTTGATGATCTGACGACCCAACACTTCCGTCGGAGTGAAAATCAGGAACCATTGACTCGCGTTCATAAAGACGAAAGAAGAATTGAAGCCAAGGACGAGCACAGCTTCGAATGTAGTAACGGTTCCAAAGATTGTTTCGTAGTACAGATAGCAAATCAAAAGCAAAGCGTTGATGGCACAGATTGTACCAATTATTTTGAAGGGTTTCACATTCAACTTTGCCTTTAAATAGTCCGGTTGGTATTCATTGCCAAACTCATAGCTGAATGGAATGCAGCCTACTGAAGACATTGCGTACATGTACTTGATTGAGAGGTGCAACAACATTTCCGTAAATTTTGTACGTATTGAACCCATGTTTTCCATTGGTTTCTAATGGTAGAGCTTTAAGAAGTAGTGACTTCAAAAGATAGTTTTAGTGAGGAACATCAACAGAGATGTCAATCTTGTTAACATTCTGGAATCGCAAGATTGGAATTCTAACATGGCCGTAATTACATGGTTTATTCACAACTTAATCAAGGGACAGGTAATTATCCCAGTAGGAGGTCTTAATTATCACCATTCAATCCCTTTATAATCACATTAATGGTAGGAAGAGTTAATTAGCTGTCATGTTGCGCTAAACAATTTATTGTTTTAACTCCTCCAGTATGGGTTAATTTTCCACAAGGTCATTGAGAAGTAAATTTTGGATTTTGGCCGTAGATGGGGCATAGCTGCTTGACCTCCTTAGGTCACTTAGAAATTTCAACAAGAGATGCGCATTAACTCCAAAAATAAATTCAAGTCAAGACTTTCCTCCATTTTTGTGAACCGTGTACGACATTGCTAACTTTTATATGTTATACACGAATACGAATGCTTTTTAGAAACCCGCCCCACCGAATCGGTTATTGACCTCGGCGGTAGACGACTTTTGCACATTGCCCGTGTCCTCAACAGAATCAGTTGGTCACCTCCGCGGTTCGCGAATTTTCTACGAGAAAGTGTATCTGATGACTTTCGCCGTTCCGCGGAAGTGTCCCTGTGCTGATTTCCGGCGTTCCACGGAAGTGTCTCTAATGACTTCCGCCGTTCCGCAGTAAGCGACCTTCCCAAATTGGGTTGGTGATTTCGTGATTTCTATAGTAGGCTAATTTTCTCCGAGGAATTATTTCCAGGAGAATCGTTTGGTCGTCTCTGCAGTAGGCGACCTTTCCAAAGAGGGAACAAGACCATATTGTATAGTCGAATTTGCCAAAGTTTTTATTTATACAGGCTAATAAAGACTGGCTTAACTTTCGATTTCAAGAATAATTTGCATATAGGGAGACATTTGAATGCTCCCATTATTTGGCACGGACTAATCCATCCGGATTTAGGTAAATGGCAATCGAAAAATTCATCTTTGGAAATTGAGATGGGGAAGGGTTGTTGGAGCCCTTCAGTTGTTAGTTCACATTGAGAGCGGAGCTTAAGTGTATTCCCTACACTAGAAATTAATGATTGTAAAATAGTGTTGGCCTCTTGATTTCGCGTTGCGATAATATCACTTGAGGGTGTGCGTATGGTGGTTTTAGGCAACATGTTCGAATCGGAATGAGTCCATTCGCGCATAGACCCACTGCCCATTCTCATCCTTCCGGTACCACCTTGGGCGATTGTCCTGGAAAACGGTAATTTCAGGAAAGGGATGTTCTTGGATGTGCTTCAAACTGTTCTTAATCTGAAAGTAAAAGTGAAACAAATACTGTCCACTCTAAATTGGAATTTGTGACCTTACGGTGTCAACAACGTGTGGTGGTTCCACTTCTGGTGAAGATGACAAGTGTTGTAAAATGAACTCGTCTGATTGCTGGAGCATGATGTTTGCACACCGCATGGGCTCGTAATGAAAAGGTCCGATACGAAGTAACCCTAAGCCATAGTCATAGACTTCCAGTAGCTGCAAAGGCAAAAGACATAATTAGACAATTAAATCACAGTTTATCACAGTTCATCGCGTACTGAATGAGAGCCAGTGAAGATACGAGCACCTCGAAGTGGGATGTCGGGCCCCTTATCTGGATAAGTTGCAGGGAAAATGTCACCCGTCCGCAGATTCACACCTTCAAAAACATGTATAGATCAAAGGTCAAGTTCCTCATGGTGGGGACGTAAGGAACTTACCTACGCCATATACAATTGGCCATGGGATCTCTGATCGAATGACTGTGTTCATTTCACCAACGCAAGCGGACACAAGATCCACTTTGACTGGGAGTTTGTGGACATAATCTAAACAACAGGAAAAGTGACACGCGTCAATGCCTTAATGTCAACATCGGAAGTCCATGTTCTTACGAAGGAGTGAGTAAATGAGCTCTTCACTGTATCCTCTCAAGTCATTGAAGCCACCAACCAGGTGCATTTGGAAAATGGCATCTTCAAAATAACCATTTGTCGTTTCTTGTAGTCTGAAAGGACCGCAAAATTATAACCACATGGGGTGCATTCGACGATTCTCTTACCTTTGGATCATAAGAGAAACGCCGTCCACACAAACTGTTTCAACATGTCCAATGCCAGTGACTCCAGTAGCTTTGGGATACCAAGTAGAAATTAAATATTGGCACATTTGTGCAATTTTGTTTTGTATACCTGGATGCCTGAGGATAATGGCTAGACAAGTGGTGCAGTCATCCGCTCCCAAAATGCTAACGTGTTCTGAAACAAAGAAAAACCCTCAAGTCAGCATCCAATGTTATTGTTATTATAGTTATCCAGACTTACTATCGTGTGGTGCAACAATGGCAAATTCCCTTTGTGACACGTACAAAAGGCCCATTGGGCCGATCATCTTTGGCAGTGTATTTGCAAACTGTGCTCCAGTCTCTTTCAGATTTGCATAATTGTAGAGGGAGCGTGAGTCAGCGGGAACCTCTTCCACCTTCACGCCGCCAATGAACAGGACCATTTTGGTGTTCCTTGTCGATTAATTTCCGACGCTGTAATCCTTTTGTTTCTCCCGTCTGGAAGAAATGTTTCGTCCACGTCTGGAAAAAGAAAAGTGAACGAACTTTAGCTCTCACTCGGATATTGAATCAAGGCACGACGTCAGCAAAGTCTCTAGGGAATTATCACCAAATCAAGAGTTACGCGTCATAAGGAAAAGCTTACTTTGGAAATGCACAAATGAAACCAAAGTTTTTCAGGTGAATCGTGTTTTATCAAATGCCCGTTTCGGGGACCAATTTGGCAAATCCAAAGCCCAAACGAAAACTGAGTTCAAGTCCTTCACATTCGAAAAAGAATCATTCCGGACAGCAACAGAAAAGCCATTAACACTCCCTTTGCATGGAGCCCTTGAGATGCTCACAAAATCACAAATCACTTGTTCATTTTCCAAATGAATTTAGTCGTTTTCTCCAAGTTGACCGGCGCCTTTTGAGTCAATTCTGAAATTACCAAAAGGGAAATTACCAAGTCCACTTCCCAGCGGCCTTAACAGAAAAAAGAGTCGCAGTGGACAAGAAACAAGTCCAACCAGTTTTGAGCTCTCTTGCACGTTTTACCGAAGATTGAAATTTCATAAAACCATAATTCCTGACCGGAATGGGAAGGAGCCACAGGGCACCAGAAACAATCACAACTCATCTCTGCCAGCTTCAAATGGAAACCTTGGATAATTTCTCCAGATAAATGCCAATCCCTCAAGTCACACCGGAGACCCACTTCCACCACAATTCAAACCCACATGACACACAAATAAAATTATTATTACAAACTGAATGAGTTCAGCAGGTTATTGACCCTTGGGAGACGGACTTGATCACCAACGTCCCCGTTTTCTCCTCCCACTTGAGGAATTTGGGAGATTTCGTTTCCTACATAACACGCCCACCCCCATTAGAATCAATTTCAAAACAGAGGGAGACTGAAAAGTTAAAATCTGTTTGGATGCCCTTTGACCCTTGAGCCACTGCCACTCCAGGACTGACAAGGACATCAATAAGCTGTAAATGACCTAAAGGATGGGATGGTTTTTATGGCTCAATCATCACCACACACACTTTAAAAGAGGCACAACCCTCGATTCAAAGTTATGATAGCCACCGAGTAGGAACATGAAAAATTCATTTACTTCCTTCGCCTGTCAGAAACTCAATCAAGTATGAACGACGCGTAAGCACACAATGGAAATGAAGAAATTATCTTCTCAAACTATCAATCATTGATTAGAAATCCAAACAAAGGGCTAATTGCCTTTAAATTATGAGTAGATCCTATTCTGCAAATCTTAAGGCTCTGGACGATTGAAGAATAAAACATTAGGAAGGTGCAAAATCCCTTCAAACTTGAAAAGTTGTGTCCAAAACCAGAGAAAATTCTCCGGAAAGTGTCAGAAATCTAATTACGACTCTCTCTCCGCATCCGGGTTTTTATATCGATGGAAAGCATTTTTTCGCCAGTACGAATTGCATCGACGCCAATTGAAGTTTTTTTGTAAAACAACTCACTACAACTCAAAGTTAAAGTTTGGTTAGTCTGTCTTCAGAATGAAAAATTGTGAAGTGATAGAACCTAGTGACAACATGGAGTTCACACCATTGTATCCCCTGAAAAACAGCGTTAAAATTGTTTCATTACTTTGGAGCATTCACCCCTTTCCAGATGTGACAAGTCAGGAATTAAACGGGACTTATTGGAATTGGGGTCCGTTTTCTTAACCCTTTGAGCATCCTAGTCCCATGTTCAGAATGAGTGAAAGGGTTCAAGAATCATTGCGTAATCGGAAGCATGTCGAATCTCTGACTTTCCTTCTCTCCTCCCAGACTTAGAAATGTCACATAATTCTGTTTTAATGTCCTCACACGTCCAGGGCTACCGAACCTTTAGTACTTTCAAGTTGAAACTTCAACCACGAAAATGACTGTCAAAAAATAAATGCATCTCAAGAGTCAAGACTCTGGAAATTCTTAAAAAGGGATGTCGGAAATGTCCCAACGTGGAGGACTGGTGGGAAAATTAGTCTCAATTGTTTGAGAAGCGGTTGGTGGTTGAGGCCGTGATTAATCGGTGGTGGTACGTGTGTTTGTCCTAATGGAATTACCACCTGAGACGAGGCACATCACTCAATCTCAGATCCTGTCGGGCATGAAAATCTAAAACTGGAAGAAGGGCTTTTGAATTGAATAAATATTCTATTGTTGGCTATTTCTGATTGGAATACAAAAGAATTGGAATTTACCTGGTTGATAATGATCCAGGCCTCACTTCCTGTGTCACCTTGTCAAGACACGATTTATTCAGATAATCAGAGAGTCCATCGACGACACGAAGCGACGTGAGTCTTTCCTGTCAGTTCGACGACGCTCGCTCCCACCCTGTGGTCCTTGTTTCCTGTGGAAAAAGAAAATGGTCGAATCAATCGAATGTTCTTGTCTCAACTGTTGGGAAAGGAGGCGGACACAGGACGATTAGGAAAATAAAAATCCTCTCCTCCACGATCTTCTGAAATAAATTACTGCCTCTCTCAAATGCTTCATTTATCCTTATTCCCATAACTCTCCTTGCTGAATCGTAACTAGTCATTAGAGGGAGAACCAGGAAAGGATTCTCATCTCTTGAGCCTCTCATCTCCATTACAAATTACAACTCTCGAAAATCACCTCAAAACCTTTAAAAGATGACGATGATAATGTTGCGGAGTGAGACTATCCGACTCACTTGACTTGTTTTGGACACTGCTCACTTTTGCAAACGTTCACTACCAGATCTGGACTGGGAGTGATGAGGTAGGGACTTTTCCCAACTCTTTTTGTTGATAAGAAGAAGCGTCTTCAGATTTTCTTCAGCTAAGCACCACGGCCGCCGTGCCGCTTCTTCGGAATTAATTCTGTTGCACCCGTCGTACCTCCCCCTTTTTCCTTCCTTCGTTTTGAAGACAGACTTATGACTCTAACAATTCTCAAAGTTGTCAACTCAGTTTCAGTCAGTGATGATAACCCTTTCCTTGACCTCCTGGAGGAAGGGGAATCTGGAGCTGGTGCTTGAAAGACGTTAATCCCATTCGGTTTACAGCTCTACTTATCATTCAGCACAAGATTACACTCTGGCCATGGGCTTCAATGCAAGCCTTGTGTAATTAAATTAAGTCGAGGATGGTGATAACTACGAGTTAAATCTTGAGATGACGAACTCATAAAATCCTCCTAATTGATTTGCTTCTCATCATCGCAAATGGGGGAGGAGGCATGAGCTGGGTTGAAGGTGTCATCTCCGTCGCCGGTTAATTCAGGAACTCTCCAGTCCAGCAGTAGTCCTTGTCCAGAGAATTTATTTATGGTCATGAGAACTTTCCGTTGAGAGGTTAATGGGAATCCCGATATTCCCTTCAAGTTTCTCGCAAGTCGCCGATTGCTTTTTGAAGAAGTGGATGAGACGTTTTTGCTTCATTCTCCCATGCTGCTCAGCAGAGTCTTCTTTCATAATAGAAAAGGCAGAGGACCCCCTGCCCGGTCAAAGGACGATGAAGAGATCTCTACAAAGACATTCCAAAAGGAAGAAAACAAGGAAACATTTCTTTTACAAGACGATGAGGAGATGCTTTTAGAATGACAAGACGAAGTGCACCGTCGGCTCCTTATTGTGTCCTCCACACGACGACGACGAGCCTTTTCCCATTCTTGTTCTCCTTGTAAATAGAAGTTTCGAGCAAGGCTTGATTGTTGTTAATGTGGAGACGTTTAATTTCCTGGTGAGACTGGCTGCTCTCAGTGGGCGTCCCTTCCAGTCCCTTCATTCAACAACAGTAGGGTTTAAGGGTGTTTGACGTGGGCGTTTATGTGGCTGCTCCTTATGGACTTCATAAAAGTACCTGTCTTACCCAACAGATTATTTTATGCTTCGTCAGTGGGCACTTAACTAGTAGGCGAAGGGCCCGGCGTGTCCTTAATGGGAACGAAAGAAGGCAGAGGCGAATGGAAAGGTAGACGAGGCATGTGATTAAGGAATTAAATCTGATGGCTTGAATACACGGTAGAGCATGGGAAAATATAAAAATAGGAAAACAACCTTACCTTAGAGACTTTAGACTTTAGAATGAAGAAGAGGGTCCCAATTACATCACAGGAAACAGCACGCAACGAATTTCTCAGGAAGTCATAAGCTTCAAAATCGTAGATTCTTCATCACTAAAACACAAAGTTAATTAACTTTTTGAGTAATTAACTGCGTAAATTATCACAAGAAATTTCACACCAGAAACTGGTTTATCACAGCTGTCGATCTGACTAGAATCTACACCAACAAACCTCAAGTTCTATACAGGGCTGGGCAGAAAATTTTATTCTTTTGTGGAGATCTACTTTTTGGATTTCAGAATTCTGTAAAAAAAAAATAATTTTAAGTAATTGTGATTAAAATTTTTAATGAATCTACTAAATTAATTTTATTGCAATGTTCATATACCCTTTCCGCTCTTTCATATTGTGTTCTGGACAGACTGGTTGGACTGCTATTAATAAATATATTTTCAAATCCAAAACTTAAACTCATACAGCGCTCCTGGTTTACTGCATCTTTTGAAAAGTTAGATTGTGGTTTGGTCTTTTAAAAAAAATCCATAAATCCAATTTATCCATATCAGAATGCCACATGTCATGTCATATTTGAACAAAAATTCGACTTTGAATTTCGACATTGCTAGTGGACTTGATGACTGTCTGGATTAATTTTGTACTACTAACTTACTATCCAAACTTTGAGCTCGAACTTGATGAGCTGGAGGCCAGAATTACGTTGATGAAAAAGTAAAGTCATCTCAATTGGTTTTATTTGAAGCTTAAGTTTTAAAATATTATAATATTTCATAATTTACTGCAGAATACTCCATCTTTGACAAAATATCGCTAATTTTGGTTGATAATACGCGCATTATGGAGGCGTGGAAAAGGATAGGGCAAAATAACTCTGGTGGCATTGTGTTGTGTGGGTCCTTTAGATGGACCAAAACTCTCAAATTCAATCCCGATTTCTTGGCGCTGTTGACAAAACAGTTGTGAAATTTTTCTGCCAGATGGCCATAAAAGCCTAAAATTTTTCGAAGCATGACGCCCTGTAATTTCCTTATCCACATCTCAACTCTTAATTCAATTAAATCCGCATCGCTGGGTAAATTAACTTTTTTTATAATATTTCATAATTTACTGCGGAATACTCCATCTTTGACAAAATATCGCTAATTTTGGTTGATAATACGCGCATTATGGAGGCGTGGAAAAGGATAGGGCAAAATAACTCTGGTGGCATTGTGTTGTGTGGGTCTTTTAGATGGACCAAAACTCTCAAATTCAATCCCGATTTCTTGGCGCTGTTGACAAAAACGTTGTGAAATTTTTCTGTCAGATGGCCCTAAAAGCCTAATATTTTTCGAAGCATCACGCCCTGTAATTTCCTTATCCACATCTCAACTCTTAATTCAATTAAATCCGCATCGCTGGGTAAATTAACTTTTTTTTAATGATTTTTGCTATCAGATTTAAAGCCAGAGGTCAAGCAACCCAAATCCAAAAGAAGAAGCCTTTCTTTTAACTTCTACTTGCATTTTTGCACAGAGTATCTTCGCACCAGAGTCATCATCCATCTGAGCTATCACGGTGGCAGGGAACTGCAATTAAAAATCACAGTTAAAACCATAGTGCTTGAATCCAAAGCTTAAGACTTGTTTACTGTCTGAAGTGCTGGGAATGGATGTTGAATCAGGAACTTTTTAGAAAATGTGATTGCCTGTCCTTCTTTGAGAATCGGACATGAACCTGCCCTGAGGTCACTGCAAGCATCCCCTTCGGAAATTTCGAATTCAAAGATATTGCTAGCTGTTACTGTATATGGCAACTTGGAGCTAGATTTGACTGCAGATTTATACATTAGTTCAAGAGACCATAAATGGAATGCATTTGTCTTACCCGAGGTGGCATCTACTTCAAGAATGTATTCTTCCCCACTGTTAAAAATACAAGGTTGTTTATCACAACCACTAATACGAACTGCTGTCACTCTGAGCTTTGTGCCTATGGAGGACAATGTATTCACCCAAGGTCAATGAAATCTGAAACTGGAAGAGTTGTGTGATATAAAATCCTACCGCAATCTTCCCAGTCCAAAGAAATCCCAGTCCCAGATGCCCAATGGAATAGCCCAATGGAAATGGTCACCAGTACCAGAATCTCTCCACGTGCAAACTTCCATTGACACATCAGAACGCCTTGGGAAGTCCACAGTTTTGGATTTCATTTCAAGGTCTCTTTATAGGTGCTGCTTCAACTTAGTCACTGGAGGAAGGGTTCATGAAACAAAGGAAGAACAGACTGGTAACGCAATGGATTTAGTAATCCGATTAGTAGGATGATAAGCTGAGCTCCTGGTCCATTGGGAAATGTCTGTTGTAAGGCTTCCGTTAATGGATTCTGATACTCAATCGAGGCTAATGAGGAGCCATTTATAACCTGGAAAATGACGACATTTGACACAGAAATTCCATTGCCAATCCCAAAGTTTCACGGCTCATGTGAAATGGTGAAACTTTTCTTTTTAAAGAATCAGATCTTGTTTTGATTGAAGTGTTCAGTCTCTGTGGAGTCTTTGACTCAAAATGTATTCTGTGGGAACCAATTATAACAAGAAGAGAAAGATGTGCAGATTTTGATTTGGATTAGATTGCCATTCCTTCACCGACATTAAGCATTTGGTTCCCATTTTTCTTTGGATGAGATCCTGGGATGATGAGGAAGTTCCCCTGTGGGGATTGTAATAATTCGACAGTGTGGTTGCCCATTCAAATCATTCTACGAACACTTCAAGATCCTCATCGGCCACTTGTAAGTTGGTGACTGACGAGGCATTAAATCCAAAGCTTCGTCTCATCCCAGTGATGCAGCATGAACTCTTTAGTGGACTCGGATGGGTGACTTCTGTACCCTTCATGACCACTCCAAGAAGACTTCATCGAAATTCTAACGCTAAAAATCCACCATTGCAATAAAAACGAATTGGAGAAGTTGGGGTCAAAGATTGGAATCGGAATCAGATTGGAAGGATTCCCATAAATCAAAGAAATACCTCAAACTCTCGTGTATTTTAGTTTGTAAAACTAAATGGGCTCTAAAAGTGAACAAATGAAGTCCAAGGGTCAATGAACTTGACGGTGAAATCCTCAAAACGAACCTCTTCTGCAAAGTATTAAATTCAAGATTTTTCAACTCCCGAAGCTACTACCTCCTGCCGACCTCCTGCTGCCTGGATTTTCAGCAATTTATCTAAACATTTCAGCTTCAAGTTTTTGACTGTTGGGACTCTGTTATAGTCAGGTTGTGAGTATTAATTAGCATTTGAATTGAGGGGACACAGGTGTTGTCGCCTGATTGATTCCCTCCCCGGTGTGTTGTTGACGTTAGTAGTCAAACAATCGAGTCCTTGATTGGTTAGTGTGTCAGTGGTAGTGCATTCAAGTCCTAAAAAATGCCTTCCTGAATTCCATTTTACCCATAACGGTGGTCTCAGCGTGGGAGGAATTAGTCTAATAGCATAGCCTTAGTCGATAATTAAACTCGGATTTTCTTCTGGGGATGCAACCGTGGGATCCTCCCTTTGTTGCATTCGAACTTTACTACTCGACTCAAGACGCTCTCATTCAGAGTCACATTCAACTCGCAACCAGCACGGAATCAACATCGTCACTCTCCTCCATATTGTTGACAAGTCAGAGTCACAGAACCACAACATCTGGGACACACAACGGGCTTCGGAGACTCGTAAGTCAATTACCAAAGGATTTCCCTAGAGAATCCGAATTTCGGAGACACTGGGGTATTCCGAGAATCTCTTTCTCGCTCTCCTCTGCTCCTAAGCTGCTGCGCTGCTAAAGTTTTTCCTTAAGCTTTCCATTTTATCTCTCCAGGAAGTTCAATCTTTTTGTGCTTGACAATGAATTAAAAAGTTTGGCTTTGCTTTTATCACCAATGTCTCCAGCGTAGCGTCTCCCTGATTAAAAATGAGTTTGTCCCTTCTGAACGTGTGTAGGGGAATTATTCATTTCCTGTAGTGCTCTGAAACCTAGCGCTTGCGTCACCCTCCCCCTCGATTCCAGAAGTACCCGAATTTCAGTTTTATCCGGATGAAAAGAATTTTACTCCCCTCCTCTGAAAAACAAGAATCGATTTCCTACCCTCCTTCCAACAAACAAAAGTTAATATAGCAGGAAGGAAGGATAAGCACGTACACTGGGAGAGGACACACACGCAACAGTCCTTAAAATTTTCATAAATTCAAGGGATTTCGGGAAGTGCCCAGAGGGGACAACCGCTTGAGGTAGGTTTCAATTTTTTAAGCTACAGGAAGTTCGGTGACTCAAGCCTTTGTTTTTGTCTCCTTTTCACGTTGTAGTCAAAATGCATGATTTCACTGCCATATGAAAATTTTATTTTAACGGGGCTAGAAAAAATATTAAAGTTGCAGTTGGAAACATTCCTCAGAAGTCTTCGAGTCTTACAGAGGAAATTTTTTTGATGAACGTTCACTCAAGGGCCGTGTTTGAGACACAGCGTGATAAATTAAATGCTTCTGTTAATTTTTTGTAACAAGTAAAACACTATGATTTCAAATGGGATTTTTTTTATGACAGGGAGGACACTTTTGATTTAAGGGCTTCATGTTCTACTTTTAAACCGAGGTTGAAAACTTCATAAGCCATCCATCATGATTCACTCCTTGAATAACAACGGGGTCAATGGAGCCACGAACGGTGGGACCAATGGATGTGGGAATGGAACCAACTCCAATGGAATTGCCTGGGAGCGTGGAATCTGGGCAATCGGCCTTGTCAACGCGTCCTCAAAATATTTGACAGCAGAGACATTCGGATTCAAGACGAATGCAAATGGAGCATCCCTTCGGAAGAAACAGACTTGGACTCTTGAACCGTCCGGAGAGGGAGAGGGGATTTCCCTGAAGTCACACTTAGGCCGATATTTGGCTGTGGATTCATTCGGGAATGTCACTTGCGACGCAGAGGAAAAGGAGGCTGGCTCATTCTTCGAAATCCACGTCAACAACGAATCAGGTAATGGCGTCCTGTAATGGACACAGCGAGATAAACATACGTTCACGTTTGTTAACTTTTGAACTCAATGTTTCTCTCACCTGAAAATTTGAGATGAGCAGATAAACACTGAATAAATACAATGATTCTTTCAGGTCGCTGGGGTCTTCGAAACGTTTCAAGAGGGTACTTCCTCGGTTCAGATTCTGACAAGTTGACATGCACTGCGAAAGTTCCTTCCGGGAAAGAACTCTGGTCCGTCCATCTAAGTGCCAGGCCACAAGTGACACTTCGGAGTGTCGGGAGGAAGAGATACGCTCGACTGTCCGAGACGGGAGATGAGATATGCGTTGATTCCAACGTCCCTTGGGGAGCTGATACGCTCTTCACGCTGGAATTCAGGGACGGACACTACGCCCTTCATACGCCGAATAACAAGTATCTCACCAGGGATGGGAAATTACAGGTAAATTACAATTAAACAGTAACACTGAGTTTGATTGAGCTGTGGAAACTCAGAGTTCCATATTTTTTGAGTTAACATATGTTGTTTCATTCAGGCGGCGTGCGAGCGAGAGAGCTTGTTTTCACTGGAGTACCACCGTGGGCAGTTGGCACTGAGGGACTGTGCCAGCCTCTACTTGGCCCCAATTGGATCCAAAGCAGTACTAAAAACACGGTCCCACACCATCACCAAAGATGAACTTTTCATGCTAGAGGATTCACTGCCACAGGCCTCCTTTGTGGCTGGACTCAACTCCAGATTTGTCTCGGTCAAGCAGGGAGTGGATGTAACTGCGAACCAAGAGGAGATATCAGACGACGAAGTTTTTCAATTGGAATTCGATTCTGGAACAAGCCGATGGTACTTGCGGACTATGAAAGACAAGTACTGGACGCTGGAGACGCAGGGAGGGATTCAAGCGTCAGCCGATAAGAAGTGAGATTTTCTATATTTAAATTTTATATTCAATTTAGTTTTTTGTTGACCTCTTCCTTTGACCTTTCTAACCGGTTGATGTTTTTTTTACCCTGTCCAGGAGTTCCAATGCCCTTTTTGAACTGTCATGGGGTAACGATGGGTCAGTCGCATTTAGAGCCAACAATGGAAAGTACATTGGCGCAAAACGATCAGGACATCTCTATGCAAATTGCGAAGCAGGAGAAGAGCATGCCAAGTTTTATTTCTTCCTTGTCAATCGGTGAGCCCATTAGCTCAAAAGGATCAAAATTATTTCGGATTTGCTCATTTTTGTTTATTCCGACAGTCCCAATTTGGTCTTGAAGTGTGAACAAGGGTACGTTGGTTACAAGTCCCCATCCTGTCCACGGCTTGAGTGTAACAAGGCCACTTACGAAACCATCCGAGTAGAGAGAGAAGAAAAAGGAAGCGTCCATTTCAAAGGTAAATCTTTACCTATACTGAAAGCCCGACATATTGGAATTTACTTTTTTTTTCCAGGAGCTAGCGGGAAGTACTGGAACGTGTCAGGTGAGGATGTGACCGCAGACGGCGACACTCCGCACAAGTTTTCGATCGAATTACGTGAACCGACGCGCATCGCCATCAAGACCGCCACTGGCCACTATCTCAACGCACTCAAAAATGGAAAGTTTGGCGTTGACGGTCAAGACCCGGAGAAAGCGACAAAATGGGAATTCTAACTACCGACTGAAAGACGACAATTTTTCCGTAACTTAAAGCCGAATCCACGGTGCTCCAGACGGTAATTCAGGGGAAGGCCAAGGACAAGAAACCAAAAACATCTCCGCTTACTGAATTAATAATTTAAAAATCACATTTAGTCACTTTCAGTGTTTAGAAATTAGTAATTAGTTCCAATTCAATCATATCCTTCGGGGCATTAGACTATTTCCATTTCCAATTTCCAATTCCAGTGCATAATTGCCAATTCCTAAGACACACAATGCTTCCTAAATTGTAGAATTTTAGGATTTGTGAAATATCTTCATACGTTTTGTACTTTTGTGCACACACGGGGCAATTCCATTGTTGGAGCTTCATTTCTATATAAAAAAAAATCATTTCGCGCAATTAGAATTAATTATTCTCTTGTAATTTAGTCAATAAGGAAAATGGATGAGGGATTCCTAAGTAAAGACTCCAGTCATTCAACTCCAATTCATTTCGCCAACACCACAGGATCCGGGTGGCCTTCGTGAACCGGAAGTGGTTATTAGTTCTGTAGAAATTGGGCAGCAACTGTAAAAAGTTCACTTACCAGTTCATTTACCGTTCGAATTTCTCATTTAGGCCATCAAAGTTCAGGTTTAAGGTTTAGTTTTTATCATTTCCGGAAATGAAGCTGGGCCTGTTCCTGGTTGGACATGTTTTCCTCCCAACGCTCTTCTACGCTGGAGCTTATGAGATCCAAGACACAAGCGATGCGATGGTAAGCGCTTATCCATTTTTTAATTTCCAAAATGGACACACTTTTTGAAAATGGCTTTGAATATTTAGGCCTACTTGGGTCGATTTGGGTATTTGGGGAAGGATACTGCTTCCAGTATGAACATTGTCGATGCTGGAGCTGTGCTGAAAGAATTCCAGCACATGGCCGGCATCAATGAATCCGGAGTTCTAGACAAGGAAACATTACACATGATGAATATGCCACGTACGGCAAACTTCATTTTGGATTTTAAGTAGATTAGCCTTGTCTTTTCCAGGTTGCGGTAACCTTGACCTTGATCAGGAAATGATTCCAGACGAAGACAACAACGACGTTTCCATCAGGAGAAAACGATACAAAATCAGTGACACAAATCGGAAATGGAATAAGCGAGAACTGACGTACAAGATTACAAAGTTTTCGGATCAAAGGAACGTCAATCCACAACTTGTGGAGAAAGATGTCGCCAAAGCTTTTAAACTGTGGGAGGGAGCGACTAATCTCAACTTCATCAGGAGCAGTGACCCAGTGGTAAAATAAAACTGACCTTCGTCCAGTAAATCTAGCATATACAAGACGTCTCCTTCATTTAATGATCTTTAGGTGGACATTGAGCTTGGCTTTGCATTTTCAAAGCACCATGACGCCTTTCCTTTTGATGGCCCTGGAAAGACTCTTGCCCATGCATTTTCTCCAGGTATTTTATCCACACTTTCTTTATTCACAAATTCTATGGTTAATAATTCTGTTGATTTTTCCAGGACCAGGACTAGGCGGTGAGCAAATTTGAATTTATAATTAGAATGGACTAAAATTGGATTTTTAATTACAGGGGACGTCCATTTTGATGATCACGAAAAGGTAAAACTCCGCAATTGGAACGATTTCTAATGCATTCCGCCTTACGTTCTTTGGTCTAATTATTGTGGAATAAACTGTTATTTTTTACCTTTAATTAGTGGACAGTGGACTCCACACAAGGAACAAATGTATTGTTTGTGGCTGTTCATGAGATCGGACATTCACTAGGTAAGGTTTATGCGCAGGACAAAGCTTACTAGCAAAACTAAGGGTCTGTCTCTCCGTAGGTCTTTCTCACTCTGACGTAAAAGGAGCGATAATGCAAGCATTCTACGGAGGTTACAGACCACATCTTCAACTACATGGAGACGACGTCGCTGGCGTACAGGTCAGCCTAATGTCAGCTATCCAATTACGAATTTCATTGTTGTGTCCTTTAGTCTCTGTACGGGAAGCGTTCAATTGCAGAATCACCTACGTTGCGTAAGAGCTACGCTCCGCCAACAGTGACGCCAAGACCTATGATTCCAATAGTCACGAAGAGCGCTACAAAGTTCCCTACTTTTAGACCAACGGTAGTGGACTTGATCCCACGCGTTTACACTCCGGGCAAATCACCCAATCATGTCCCGAACTTATGCCACAAAGACACAAAAGTGGACGCAATGACAACCATCTTGGGTGACATCTTTGTCTTCTCAGGTAAGCTTCGGGTAGGCGGTGGTTTTCTACATTACAACTGACATGAACATTCCACAGGCTCGTATGTGTTCAGAGTGGACAGAAATACAAAGAAAGTGGTGCATCTCTGGCCAAAACTGATTGAACATATATTCAAGGGTCTTGAACCGAATGTGGAAGCAGCGTTCACTCGGAATAATGGGAAAATATACTTCTTCAAAGTAAGATTGACACTGTCAGAGGCAAAAGAGGGATGGATACTTAATGATTTTCTATTGCCAGGGAGGAAAGTACTGGAGATTCAGCGGAACGGAACTGGATTCAGGCTACCCTAAGAGCATCTCTAAGCATTTCCCTGGAATTCCAGACCACGTCGACTCTGCATTTGAATCACCTTCGACTGAGCAGATTTACTTTACCAAGGGTGCAGAGTACTGGCGGTTTGATCCGCTAGCTCGAGGGCGGCCATTTGTACATTCACTATATCCACTTCCACTTGGGGTCTGGGGGTTAGCTGCAGATACGGTAGATGCCGCACTGGTTCTTGACTCAGGTCATGTCATGCTCCTGAGACGAGGTCACTTCTGGGAACTAGATACGAAACACTTCAAATTAAGAGATCCAATGCCTCGGGCCAAGGATTCCTTCTTTTTATGTAATGCTTAATAATGTTTTACAATACAAACACAACTTTTAACTTGGCTTAAGGTTATCCTTGGGCGCGGGGGTACGCTGCGTTTGTTCGCAAGTAATAATTGCCTCGAGCACTGTGACCAAAAAGTACAGAGTGAGAAAACAGACAGGAATGTTTGAAATGACAAAGGTTGCATACGTTTGATCCACGAACTGCCCCATGTTGGCAGTTTCCTGACAAGCACATCTTCCACTGTCAAATTCTTTCCAGTCTGTACACTTGCAAGCTCGGAATGCAATTGCTCCTGTTATGGACTCCTTGAAAAACGCAGGTGCAAGACCATGAGCACAAGAGCCAAAAGGGTCAAATGGACATCCAGGCTGCTTGGAACCTGAAATAAAAATATTAGACGATGAAGAAGCATTTAGAGAATGAGCAAGCTCACCGCCATTAGGGTAAAAATCAACATGACCCCTGGGTTGAACCTGCAGAAATAAAGTTAGTCGCATAATAAAATGGTCAAACACGAAAAGTGACAACTTAACACCTTGACCTTACCATTCCAAGAGTTCCGGCTGCTGTGTGAATGACATCAACAAAGGTTGCGTCATGGGTTGAAATACGGTTGTCATCATGTGCAGTATCAAACAATGGCCAAGCAGGATCCAATGCTGCAAAGTTCATAATATATATTTATATAGATATTTGCTAGTACACCTAGCAGCGCTAGCTTACCTGTAACCCTCCCAAGTATTTTTTGAGTAAGCTTCTGGAATCTATTGCCAACTACCCCTGCCACTTGACCTCCAAGGCTGAAACCAATAACATGAATATGTGCAGGGCTCACCACTTCAGCACCAACTAAGAACTCCAGTAGTTCTGCAGTGAGGTTGGATACGGCGTAGGACTAAAATGAAAACAAGGAACCAATAGATGGCGTCGCAAGGGGTTAGCTGTCCTAAGGTTTTAACTTGTGCAACCTTACATTTCTAACAGCGCCAAGGTAGTCTGGACTCTGTGCAAGTTTTTCGTAGTCGACCAAAATGACATTTCCTTCTGGGTGACCGGACAGGAGGTCAACTCCCGTGTCCCGAGGAAAGCCTCCATTGATGCTAGCCCCAAAACCATGGACGAGAACCCAAAGGGGCCCACCGCGTTGGTAATTTGACTTCTCTAGCCCCTCTCTATCCCCAACAACTAACGTCTCCGGGTTTTCAACTCCGCTGAAATTATTCAAAGTCAATTACTTCGTTAAAGTAATGTTAAAGTGTAATTTACTGTGTAAGAAGGACAAATTTGACTTTAGTTAAGTCAGCATTAAGTTGATTCTGACCCATCACCGTATCTTCATTGGAGGCACATGGAGACAGGTGAGCTGAGATCAGGTCGGAATTTACAGCAGAAGGGAACCAGAGGACGCTGTCGACCGGGGTACCAAAAACGTTCGAACCACAGAGTATGGTCAAGCCGAGGAAACTTTGTAGGAACTTTGATACCATTTTGATGCTGTAGGACAGGTACCTCTGTACTGAAAGGACTTTAATTGTTGAAGGTTTTTAACCACAAACACACATAAGTACTGATTTTATTATCAGATTAATTAGAGGCTATCAATTATAATCATTAGTTCAAACTTATTTTTTGCTTATTTTGAAGTTATGAATTTTCTGTTTTTCAGTTTGCTGGAAGTTTCCCTTTCCTGATTACTGAGGTCAACATTCCAGATTAGAATTTTGAATACCGATGTTATCCAACTTATCCCCTATCGGTGGATCCGCCTTCTTCACTACCCGGGCTCTAGTGCGGATGCAAAAGCACAATTTAAAATAAAAATCCAACCGCATACGTTCAAATCTTCAGGTTCGCACAGCCTACGTGAATAACCCAAAGGATATCTTCATGCATTCATCTTAAATTAAATATTCAAGGTATTTAAGTCCAGGAGAGTTAAAAAGTTCAAGTTTTCCAGGAGTGAAAGGCAATTGGGAATTAGAATGAGTAACTCCGTCGCCTGCGGTAGTAAACCCGACCCTTAATTCGAAACTTTACCCAGTGCATTTTAGATTGTAGTGGATTTTTAATAACTCCGCTGGCGACAGCTCTGCAAAAATTAAGGCAAAATTACCAATTTAATAAAAACCTTGATGTAACCTTCCGTACTAGGATGATGAATGTAAATGCGACTTTGGACCATTCCAATTCATTTTAATTTCTACGTTTCGAGGCCCTCCGTTTTCATGATAAAGGGTCATTTAGGTCACATTTTGCGAAACGAACTTAAACCCTCATCAGGGACCTTCAGTAACCTCCATGTCGTTTATAATGCAACACTTCATTCCAAACCCACGCCAGTTGGGTTGTTGATTTAGTACACGAAGGGAGAAGTTTTTCAACTCCGAGGACTTTCTCTTTGCTTTCTCCATTCAGTTGAGTAGCTGACTCTGCCGGCGGAAGAGGGTCAAACCTCTGTTCTTCTTTATATGACCAGAATTCCAACTAAATACGACACTTGGCATTGGTGTGTTGGTGACCACAGCAGTGACAACCCGGTGGTGCAACTCCACAAGTGTTTGGTTAATCCTCAGCTAAATCGTAAGACAGGCAAAGGATTTCCAAAATCCTCGAGCAGTCCTGGCTGACAGTGATAGGACGCTTCTGAAGGATACTTTGTAACAAAAAGGATTTCCTTACATTCAATAACAAAACTTTCCCCATTGATTTGGTAATTCAAGTTTGCTCTTAAGGTGCTCCATATATCCCCACCCTGTCACCAACTGGTACAAATCCATCAGTCTGTGAGTACTATAAACTGGGAGAATGTCGGAATAATTCAGGTGTGCTCAATCAAGTTGGCAAGCAAAAGAAGGAATGGAACAGAGTCACATTGTCGCAGTCGATTGGTGATTGTGCTCATCATGAGTCGCTTCGAGTCTCCAGCCCACGTGGTTGGGCTATTCATTGTCGCTTCCTTTGTGAGCATCGGACTCATCTTCCTCATCAATGCGGAGCAAGAGAATCGTCTTATCCTCGAAGGAAGTAGAACACACAGCAGTAAGTCCATAGTTTTAAACCTAAAGCCCTCTGCCAAGTGCAGGGGAAAGGAGAAAGTCGCTGACTTTCCCCTTGAGTCTTCATTTAAGAGACAGTCATTAAATTCAGTCCAGTCGATTCTTTAAGGAGAGCCAAAAAACAAGGCTAGGCCCAGACACGTCAGCCTTGGCGGATTAAGAACCCGAACTCCCACTGTTCTGACGCAATTATTAGGTCCTATCAAATCCCCATTCGTCTTGTGTGTCGCAAGGAATCTCCATTTTACCTCATTCAAGCCTTCTATAGCACGGTCCAGTACACCGTTTGAAATGGGCCCGGTTGTCCCCCATTACGTTCAGGCACTCTCCTGAATATTTAATGAGGAAGGAGGGCATTGGATTTTCTTATTGTGGGTCTTGTCTCCGGTCCGTGTCCTCTCGTGTCGACAGCCACACAATACCCCAACCAGATTTCAACCATCCTGGAAATTTTTCCAAAGAAAAGAATAGGAATGCTTTCCCTCGCTTGCTTAAGAGGATTACTACCCTCCTGCACGCTTTCCAAAAATTCAGGGAATCAAAACTTTTCTTTTCTCCTACCACACATCTGCTTTCTCTTCTCAAAATTTTATACTCATCATCCTCGTCAGGCTCGTGAATGGGAAGGGGCCAAAAGTTCAACATTTCAAAAGTTAGCAAAGAATTCCAATAAATAACAACGTGTATGCTTACTTTACAAGATTGTAGCTTCGGCGGTGTACTACCATGCTCAGCTCATCGCAACCTTTGTCAGTGGTCCTGACCATGCTAACAACCTGGAAAGAGGAAACCCAGCAACGTGAGCTACTTAGACACAACACAGAAATCTTGGAGAAGTGCAAATATTTAGACACACACTAGGGTTTCCTGATCCCTCGAGGATGAGCGCTTTTCAGACAGCGCTCTCTTCCTAATATTTCTGGTGTACGTGCAAATTCTCCTTTAGGCTCTGCGGGACTGGTTGTTCAGTGTATGTAAATTGATGTTGTATTTGTTATTGCCTGTGGTTTTCACAACGCTCCAGAAGAGCAGGGAGGAAGTGGATGATCCTCTTATCCAGGCACTTTCCTAAAGGTGTCGAAGTGTCATATCCCAACTTTCTGCCGCAGGATCTAAAAACGTCTTCATTTCTCAAGTAGGTTTTAAGAATATAACCATAGACGCGCCGTTGTTTCACGGCATTTCACCGTGGAACAACGTGTTGAAGAGAGAAAAGGCATTTGTGCCTTGGTATATAAGCAGCGCCTTTTTCCTTTTATTAAAATTCCCTAGAGTCCCCCGACAACGAAATTGGCTTCTGTCCCACCATCTCTAGCAGCATCCAGTTCTCCATGACGGAAATTAAGAAATGGTTTCCTCCTTTGGTGGTGTGGGAAAGGGAAAAGTTTTTCCTTTTACAACACTTGCTACACTCGAGTGAAAGAAAGGGAAAGAAAGAGTAATGGCCAGTGACCTTTTTCTCCCATGCTGTGCTAGAGATTCTAAGAGACAGTGAGCATAATGATAATTTCCTCTAGCGAATGAAGATGGACTGTGTCGATGATAAAGTACGTCTCTGCCAATGTAGCGTTGAAAATGGATGAATTGATAAAGGGATAGGGAGGATCGTATTGACTCTGGGCGTGAGTAATGGGGTTCCTCCATTTCCCTTCCCATTAGACTCAAATCGGGAAGCTCTTTGTTTTCCATTAGACTTTCCCTCTCCATGAAATGGACATTCTCCCTGTGTGGTTTCCAACGTTCCTAAAAGAAAACCAAAACAAATCCAAATAGACAGAAGGGAAACCACGTCGTAGTCAACTGTTATAGACCCCAGAGCGAAAAGGAGAAAGACAGAAAATGAACTCCCATCCATCACATTACAAAAGAACTGTACTGCATCACACAATGTCCTTTCTGTCCAAAATGCGATAAGGCTTTGGGGTACTTTCTCCCTAAAATTGTAGCTTTGCACGTATCCCTTTCACCGTATTTTGTAGCTTTGTTGATGAGAGGAAGACAAAGCCGTTGTTTCTGTCTGATTGTCATCTGATTGGTTATTCAGAGCACCGTTGTGTTGTGGGGATCCGGCCGTGTGTAATCACAGGCTCAACAAGAGACGAGGAGCGGAGTCTCATAATCCCTTAATTTCCATGGATCCCATGGAGTAGGGAATGGTAGCTTAAGTGCTTCCGACGCTCCGGCCTGTCTCCAATTTAGATAAAGCTACAGTCACACATCTGCCACTGCAGCTAAGGCTAAAGGTGGGTAACTCTGTCCTCCAAGCGTTGTTCAAAATGAGAATTTTGTTGTTCTCCTAGCTGTGCTTCATTAGAATGCTCCTTGCCTTCCTTCCACACTCTGGAAAATGCCTTTGCTCGGTGTGCTTTTCAAACTGATCACCACCGTCGTCAAGCGTCTCTTCATTTCCATTCTCCATTTCCTTGGTCATTGCTTCCTCACTGGAGGAAAGGAGACGTTTACGACTGGAAAGTCATTTTTGGTCCCATTATTGCTTTCTCCGCTCTGCGTGTCATTCCTCATATTTCAGCGGTAGTCCAGTTTTCCTGAACGGTGCTCTAGGTAGAAGGACCCGTGCTCTTAAGAAGGAGAAGATGGAGACGAATTTCCTCCGTGGGAGATGACATGTGGAGTGTAAGGGTTTGCGAGATGAGGCCATTTTGACTTGTATCAAGACGGGCAGGAAATGATGATGAAATGCTTCTTACATGGTTGTAAATCATGGTTTACTGCCTCTCAAGGTATTTGAGCTCCATTACTCCAACCAACGAAACACGCAATGTGACAAGGACAACAAACTTAACTACTACACACAAGGATTCTTTACCTTTTACAAGGAAAACTTTCTCCCCTCCTATACTCCAATGGGACTTGTGGGTAAGACTCCACTTTAAAATAAGTTTGAGTCTAATTTATGAAGTAGAGTGGAAGCCCTCTTGGACTCTTGTTTTAACTTTCAGTTTAAATGGAAGGAAAATCATTTCTTAGGGTAGAGTGGGTGCTTCAATTTGCATCTAGATCCATTAGGGACTCTCTCGGCCCAATTTTCCATTTCCCAATCCAAACAAAAGGATGCAAATCTAGGACCTTTAGCACTCTAGTACTTCTCTTTGGATCTTCACTAGAAAAAGAGCTTTCATAATCAAACCAATCCGCAAAAGGATTCAGGATCAACAACTTCACCATTCAAATCTACATTTGAGACATGCGTGGGGGATTCAGAATCATTTAAATAATGGCTGTTGTGTGTTATTCTAAAAAGGATTTTGACTGGGATCCCCGAGCGGGACAAGAGCAGGCAAGCCTGTTCCATTTATTCCTCCAATTTTGACTCTAAACTTTCCTTTCCAAGGGCACGGGAGTGGGGAGAAAGTTTTGCAAAAGGAAAAGTAGGGATTTAGAAGGGAAGCTTTGATTGGAAGGCACTGAATAATGGTCCCTTCCTTGTTAAGTGGATTGCGTCTCCATTTCTTAAATCTCCTTTCCTTCCTTAAAAGTTCTTTTCTGTGGTGCTGGGAAATGGATTTAATTTGGTTTTGGACTCATTTCAAGTGACTCTTCTTTTGAATGGGACTGACTTTCTTCCTATTCCTCCTTTGCATCGAATACACTACTCGTGTTAGTCAGTGTGAGCAAGGACGGTAGTAAATCAAATCAACTGAATTCTTAACTCATTGGAATATAAGGGGAAATGATGGGATTGTTGTGTAGCCCTATGAAGTGCTATCTTCCAGGGTAGTTGTTCAATTGGACTTGATCGCAAAGAACCCCTGGAGGATCAGGTGGAGACAGCATGGAGCTCTCAGTCTGTGTTCCAGTTAAATCCTTTTTCAATTTCACTTCTCTTCTCTGATTATTTTGCAATCCAAGCACATTTTCCACT
Organism: Pseudachorutes palmiensis; assembly: GCA_009869845.1. Lineage (NCBI taxonomy): Eukaryota > Metazoa > Arthropoda > Collembola > Poduromorpha > Neanuridae > Pseudachorutes > Pseudachorutes palmiensis. The sequence goes on along the minus strand of VNWY01000596.1, from coordinate 7,875 downwards.
TGTGTGGCCCTTATTTCCACAATTCACATCAATAGGACTTAAGGCCTGAAAACAGGAGAAAGGAAACGAAACTGAAAACCGCGGAGGTCCACCTAAAACCCAATTATGGCGTCAAATTCTACTAAAACCCCCGCCAGCTGCACATTAGTTAAGGGTATTAAGTTGCTCGTTGGTCAGGTGACAAATTGACTCTGCAAAGGCCAACCCTTGACCTTTGAAAAGTCAACTGTAACCATGTGAAAAGAAATTCAAAAGGTAATGGAAAGGATAATAAATGGTGAAAGCGGCTTTTCACTTGCAACCGTCGTTGAGCCTTGCTGTCCGCCGTAAGTGAAAGTGAGCCTGCTCTTTTCCTTTTACGACTCTATTAGAAGCATCCTGAAAAATTGAATCATGTGGACCCGGATATTTCCTGTGTGTTCTTTCCCTTGAGTTTATGGCCTTCCGTCGTTGTCGTTTCCAGACGCAACTGGGACAACAATCAAAGTCAAACTTTTAGTTCACGGTGGTGAAAGTTGCAACTGCGTCCTTCCCCTTGTGCCCAATATCGGGGGCTGTGAGTGGTGAAATGTAATAATGCCTAGGGTGAAAGCACGCACACTTTCTTCCCTTTGAAGTCCCTCTTGGTCCAGTATAAGTTTACCGGATGAGTAGGTACACTTGGATTTCCATTTTATTGTTCTTCTTATTTGAGAAAAGAGAGAAAGATTTTGATCTCCTTCGTGAGTGAGGGGACGGGGCTTTTCCCTGTGATGAATAAATGGAGAAAGGCGACTTTCACTTTAAAATGATGCCGGCACCGTCTTTCTTATTGTGCTTCTTTTCCTTTGTGGTCTTTCCCTGTTCCTTGGTAGAATTGGGATCAAAAGGAGGACCCACATATGCCACTTATGGCGGTTCGTTGAAATGAAAAAGGACATCATCCTACGTCTCTGCTGGACTTGAAGGACTCAGGCTTGAACATGATGATGATGGACCAGATGGGAGGGAGTTGGGCGTCATCATAAACACAATGGGATGAGAGCCAAGGACAGACCACACAATGTCCAACATGCGACACAAGGCGACATGACACGTAGGCCCTCATCATCATGCACTGCGCGAGTTTGTGTTTGATTTGGTGCGATGTCTGACGACAACACTTGAGTTGTGCGGTGAGGATGTGGATGGGACTACAACCCTTGGTAAGATGGATGGAGTGTTTCATTGGGTTAAGACCGGGATTAGCTGCTTTGGAAGTGGTTCGTCTGTCAAAGGCCAGAGACACTTGGCACTTACTTGACTCTCCACACTCTTCCATTTCACAAGGGCCAATGAGGATTTCCCATTCGGAGGGAATTCGAAGGGCCAGCCTTCTTCAATTTCCTCAGCTTCCCGACTTTACCGGATGATTTCTCCTGCCTCTGTCTTTCGATTTCCTGTCGCCCTTTGGTTGACTGGGCTGGAAGTCTTTGGTTTGGGAAGTCATTGGATTCCATCACCACTCAACCGAACGGACGTCGATACTTTTCTTCTTCCTCGAGTTCTTGTCACTTCAAACCAGGCTGGGGCTACACCTTCCCGTTGTGCCTGACAAATCGTATTTCTCTGGTGATGCAATAAAGGCGTAGGAAGTAGGGACACACGCGGGGAAATTGGGACTCAATGGAATCAATCGTCCGTTCAACCGAGTTCCTCCAGGCATCGTATATCAATAAAAACGAAAAGGCACACGCACAACGTCCACAACGAAATCGAGAAAGTATCAACAAACTCACGGAAGTGGGGAATCGGCTGGAACGTAATCGGGCCAAGGGGATTCCAAGGTGGATGCTCAAATCTAATATGGCCATTAAAACAGGATTACAGCCAGAGGATCCGCTTCAGGGAGAAACTAAAACGATTCTGAAATAATAAAACTGCCAGTATCATATTAAGAATAGTTGAGGGGTCCGTAGATGTCTAACGTTACCGACATTTCAGACTTTCGCAAATGGCTGATTTCAATTTGTTGTTAAGAAATTCAGTTGAGTCGGCTGAGCCACAATTAAAGCCGTAAAACTGCATTTCAGTACTGGATTGGATTGATCCAAAGTGTCCCATGTCCAGTGACTTCTGGGTTTCCACAGTTCCCATCAAAATAGTCAACAGAGTTAGGACAACCAGCGTTGATAGCCTCCGTGTAGTCAACCACACGCTACATTGTACAGCGTCGGCTCTCATCGACAGTCTGGGGGCTTTAGTTTCATAAACAAGTGGAGGTTAAGGTTAAGCTAAATGCTGTATGACGTGGGGTTTGAATCGCGTGTTCATAACCTCATTCCCGGAAAATGTAATTTCCCATTACTTTAGTCCAGATTAATTAGTGATTCTTACTGATAAAGGTCGATAGCGATCTTATGAATAACAACGACTGCAGTATGGGTCACATTAATCTAAAGCTTGGCTGGATCGTTTTTGATTCGGTGTATTGGATTCCACCCTGGAATTTCTCTTGGCGTAAGCTCCCGACGGTTCATTGGACATGGATTCTTCCAAGCAATTCAACAATATACGTTTGGTGAAACGCCATTTTATATTCTGGATTCGCTAGAGCTTGGATTGATTTCTTTTCCATAAAGTTAGGTTCAGTCTCTCCATAAAGTTAGGTTCAGTCTCTTTCAAATTAAAACGCTCATTAGACACGTCGTAGTCAACACCATGTTAAAATTTTTAATGTTTTTTGATGGAGATGAAAAGAAAAGCTTAATCATTTGACCCCTCGCCTCCATCTTGTGCAAGTTGTTTAGCAAATGGCGGACTTGCGTTTGTTTTCAAGAAAAACACTCCCCGGGCTCTAATGAAACAAATCAGCCATAAAGTGAAAGTTGTTCTTAGCTAAGTGACATACGTTTGATTCACGAATTCTCCCATGTCCGCTGATTGGAGGACTGGGACTTGCCCTGAAACAAAGTTGCGGAAGCTCCCACACTTTATGGAACGGAAAACATGCGGTGCGGATAACGACTCTGTGTAGTAATCGAGCGCACGGTTCCGTGAACATTGTTCATCCGTGTCACCAAACTCCGGACATCCTGGCTGATGACCTTGTTTAAAATGCATTAAACTCCTGTGTAGTGATTTGATTAAAGCCTCCATTGCAAAGCCATTCCATACCTCCTCCGTTGGGATAAAAGTTAGCTTGCCCTAAGGCAAGGCCCTGGAAGCCCAAACTCAATTAAATTACTCTCCAGAGTTCCAGAAGTGGATCTTACCGTCCTACCGTTCCCAACGGATGTGACGATAACGTCTACAAAAGTTGCGTCCCTTTCTGAAACCATGATGACAGCAAACAGGATTTGGGCATCAACCGATATTGGATTCAATGCTTAATAACCCATAAATTAAGGTTAACGTCCAGTTTCAATTAATGATAAATGGACACTGTCACCTGTCACCCTTCCAAGTTTTTGATCAGTCACTTTCTGGAATTGTTTTCCTGTCACTGCAGCAATTGTCCCACCAAATTCTTGGCCAATCAAGTGCACTTCGGCAGCTGTCATAACCTCATTTGTGACCAAGAGTTGCAATAACTCTGCAATCTGACTTGATATTTGAAGCTGGAAAACAGCCTAAGCTCATGTAATCCCTCAATTAAATGGAAAAACTCACAAGCCCAGTTAGATCTAATCCTGTAGACAATTCCCGATAATCCACCAGAATGACATTTCCGTTCGGGTAATGAGAAAGAAGAGCGTTCTTCAATGGGAAGAACTGATTTGGTCCGCCATCTTCATAGCCATGAATGAGAACCCACAGTTTGCCATTTGGATCAAACTTGTTCCCCAAGTTTGTTGTATTGTCCAGGATTTCCACAGGGGCAGTTGCATTCACTCTGCAAATATTTAAACATTGGCTTCCATTAATCCTTTAGTGATGACTTCAACTTACCCAGCGTAGAGGAGGAAATGAATCCTTGACGCTTGGGCTGGAATCCCTGCGATTAGAATAAGCAACGGAACAATTAAAATGGATTTAAACGCCATTTTAATCACGGAGCTTAACAGACTTTTTGCAAATGACGCTTGCAAAGCTTAAATCCAGCGAGACTGTATTAATCTGATCCTTTTGATCCTTGAAAAGCGCAAAGGTCATTCAGGTCATTGCAATTGCGATTGCAACGCTTCATTACAAGCACTACGCTACTCTTCCTGATTGCTCATGCTGATTCTGGGAATGGAAAGGAACCTTCACCTTTGACCCGCTTCCTCATGCTGTGTCCCATCAGTTTATCATTTCCTGCAATGCTTTGTAACATGTCACTAAATGTCACTTGAGCCACAACTCTAACGATCCCGTAAAGTCGTTTTCAACTTTCTACGAGATCGAATCGCTGTTCAAATATTGCGAAAGAACATAAATATTTTCCTAGCCTCAAGAATCTCACGTCTCTATTTCGCATTTTGCTTGCAACACACCTTAGAGCAAACAGTTAGAAATTGAAGTGACCTTTCACCAGGTGCAGCCGATGTGACCTTTTCATTCTTCCGCTTTCCGTAAAGAAGTGGAAAGCGCTGACTAAGCTCAGGCCTTTATGATTCGTTCTAAGAAATCATCTCGAAATCCTCTTATAGTCTTTGATCCTACAGACGTAATAAAACATCTTCTGTTAAAACATGAACAACTGATTTTTCAGTGGTCTCTTTCCTTTCCTTCTAAAAAGGAGAAAGGGCTTGGTGAAAAATGATTTAAAGTAGAATGATGGATCCATAATTTCTATTTTGCAGAGTTCCCGAGAGCCTTTTGTCATTTGGACTCATGTGGTCGTGTGTGTTTGAACTTTGTAAATTCACATGGGGGACTGTTCGTTGCCACTTTTTTATCAAATGAGCACACCACCGAGCTCTGGGTTGATGTGAAGTTATGGGGGATGGTGGGAATGGGATTTAGATTATGAAACTAACTTGGTTCGAATGATGACAAGGACGCAAACAAGGGAAAGTGGATTTCCAGCACTAACTAGAAAATGTTAGAGGCAGAATTTGGAAAGCTCAACAGCCCTGTCTGACTCTTTGGTTTTTGGTGAAAGTGAGTTTCCCTGGTCCAGGAATTCCTCCGTCTGATCTCCGTCATCATCCTTGCAATGAGGAGACTGAAATAATTTAATTTCCTTCTTCCGAATTAATCCTCCCCGAGTCCAAAGAGCCTTTGCGTTTTCCACAAGATTAAATCCAAATCACTCACTCTAAGCTTAGTTTTTAGATGGACTAGGGGAATGCTCTTAATGTAATTAGTTGAGGCGGAGGTGGAAGACAAAACCCCACCCTTCATCTTGACATCAAAATTGATTCTTTGATTTCCAATACAGGCGGAGAGATGAGCCCAGTACTGAGAAGCGTAAGCTCAAGTAACCCCGTGACTCTGGCAACTGACCACGGCCACAAAACGTTCCTCAATTACCTTCAGGAAGGACTTGTAAAACTTTGGAAGCGGTTCCCAACTGGCACTGACAGGGTTCCGCACAAAGTTGGTGAGAATAATGAAGCGTTGGTGAGAGTAAGGAGGAGTCCGGGGAGACACGGGAGTTCTGGAAAAACTTCTTCGTCAAATTCACTCCTTCTGATGGACACTCCTGAGAACTTTGGCCTGTTTGCTGGCGGCGGAAGTCAGGCGACCACGGCGGCCACTACGGTTAAAACTTTCTCCACCGACTTTCACAGGATTCGACATGCGATGAAAAAGTTGGACTCTGGAGGCCTTGATGAAGGGGTCGTGCTCCGTATGATCCTTGACTCAGTCCCGCCTCAAGCACCCGAACCACCTCGTCCACACCATATTAAAATGACAAGTCAAGCAGAGTTTTATCACCAACCACAGCCTGACCTAGCAGTCGAACATCCGCTCGAAGAGCGTCGAAGAGTCGTTCTCCCACCGCCACCGGCCAATAACGATGGCTGGACACGACCAACAAAATCTAACGATCAGATTAATGTCAATCCCCGACGTGTTCCTACAATAAACCGCGAGAGCATCCCTTGGCCAGCGGTTTCTGAAATGGCGCCCTCTAGCGGTGGTCAACCCTCTGCCCCATTTGATTCTATCCTTTCTAGCACCATATCTTCCTCTCCACTCCTGACCTCCGTCCCAACGAATGAGTCAGGTCACGAAGCTCATTTGAACAGGTCAATCTTGATGAAAGAAATGGACGTCTGTTACCGAACTGACGACGTTCTCATCGTTATCGGGATTACATGTTCACTCAACTTTGCCTTTGTCCTGGTCATCTGGGCCTGTGTCCGATGGTTCTCAAGCTCTAAAGATTCCAAGGATTTCCAACACCTGTAAGTAATGAGAATTATTTACTCCGCTCCCCATACATTTCATAAATCAGCAACCACAAGCACAAAGGAAGGAAGCCCTTGACTTGTTAAAACCATAATTGTGTGTGTGGGTTGTCAAGTAGGTCCACTTGACTTACCACCACCACCACTCTTTGCGGAGACAAAGATTTCCTATTACGTAAGCCCCCTCGGTGCCTTACACTTCCTGTAGGATTTGCAAGGAAACGGATCGAGGACGCTATGATTTATTTCCCAGATTCGACGGAAATCGAAAGTCCCTTGGTTTCCTTAGCCATAAATCTCCGGCTCAGCGAAGGAAGCGATTAAGAATCCGCGTGGAGCAGAAGGAGAATGATTCATTGGTATTTGGAGTATAATAGGATCGACGGACGTCGAGCATTTGCTTCACACAGCCCCATGTCACAGACTTCTTGATCTTGTGGATTTGTGCGGTTTAGGATTGTGTGACAAAAGTCAAATGGTCGGCTGTCTTTGTCTTTCCCAGAGAGCTTAGAACTCATTTCCAAGTCAGAGTACACTACTCAATTCGAGTCTCCAATTTCCTTCCAGCAGCTGGAGGAAAGGAGTGCCCTGGAGATTTACCTTCTTTATAAAGCAGAGGATTCGACACAGATGTTTGAACTAAGATATCCAACCACTTACAACCTCCTAATCTCCATTTCCAACAGACGGCGGTCCCCAGCACGCTCCTTGCATCCACAAAATCTGAACGCAGTTCCATCTCCATCCTTTAGAATAACCTTCCATTTCACTTCATTTATGCCCTCCTTTACATTTCACAAGTTGAAGTAGTACTACTCATTGTCGTTTGTTCACTGTCCAGGGTGTGTGGAATGACAGTCGAGGGACTCATTTTCGTTAGCCTCTTCCTTCCACCGAGGCTAATCAGGAGTCATCGCAATAACCTTCATTGTTCTAATTCAGCTCCCTGAAAGATCCCCCAAAATCCATGCGTGGAAGGAACGTATTTCGGCACGCTTTGTGAATCCATATTATTGTGGTGGGCGTGTGGTCTGGAGGAGTGCGTGTGTAGTCTGAATAACTCCTGCGGAGAATGTTTGTTTGAAAAGCGTTCCAGTGGGAGCGTCATCAAGTCTAAAGCATCGCAGCAGTTGCCAAGCACTGTTGATGATGGTGTGTGTCTCTGTTGACTCATTTGGATCATTCATGTGACGATTTGAAAGAAAAGCCTTTCCTTCCCTTTTGCTTAAGAGAAAATGACGAGAGTGAAAGTTCCCCTCCGGGAATCTCCTTTTTCTTCTTCCTTTACTTTCATTTTCTTTTATTTCCAGGGACTGTGAAGAGGGTGGGGAGTCCTTGGTCTTCCCTCAGGAGGTCGAAGACGTTTTCTTTTGGTCAACAAGTGGCACTCAGAACACGAGGAAGAGAGACCAGATCCAGGGAACAACGAGTCTCTATCTTCTAAGGGCTGAAGGGATACCTCATCAGGTCATCAGGAGGACGCAGTCTTACTCCATGGAGGACTTGAGATACGCTGATATGAACTGGTAACGGAAAGAGGCTTACTTACCGCACCTCAGACCTCAGCATCGAC
>VNWY01000595.1:0-35970 GCA_009869845.1 Pseudachorutes palmiensis | reverse complement strand
AAGAGAAAGTTTGTTTCAATGTTGAAAGGAACTCGGACTCGGACCCAACTCGACCAAGCTGTTGTGGTTAGACATTAGACATGTCCATAGGATGCGTTCCTTTCACTGTCTAATTCCAAACAGCAATATTTATGTGTGACTAGGTGTTTTGCATGAGACTTTTGTTTTACTTGTGCTGCTATATGATTAATTGGCTCCAGTTGGAAAGGAGGAAGTGGCAGTTGGTGGCTTTCCAGGCTCTTCCGGTGAGTTGAAGAACTCCCAACCTCTCCTCATTACCTTCCCTAATTAATCTAATTTCAAACAATTCTCATTCCTCACTCTTCTTAAACCACAAAAATAACAATTAATTCTCTTTATTGCAGGGAAACACACTTTCAACGGCCGTCTCATGCCCGCAGGGCTTGCGGAAAAGGAATCCCGCAAAAGTTCGTGGATCGCAAGTTCCTTGCATTGAACCCGTTGCAACTTTCCCATTTCGAATTTTAATTGAAACGTTCCTTGGATTTTGGATTTTGGGCTGAGGGGTTTTCACCGGTGTATAATTGGAACCTAGTCGGTAGTGAACCTGACAGGTTGTCATTCCTAATGAACGAGTTTTAATTCCTGAGTTTTAATTCCGTGACTTGTGTGTGTGTGCATGTTTTCTGTTAACACGATTTGACCTTTGCTCTCTCACAAGCTAATCCCCAGTTGACAGTTTGTTATATCCATGGTAGGGATTTAAGAGTGAATGTTATACATGTGAATTAATTCCACATAAAGTGGTTTCTTTGAAATGGTTGAAAGTACCAAAGGAAGCCTCTTCTCTGAATCTTGGTAAACATCATCCCTTCCGCAGAATAAATCCAATTTGTACAAATTGTGGTTTCCAGGAATAACAAGGTTCAAGTGTAAATACAAGAATAATTGAAATCCTCATTTTAATATAAGCAAAAGAACGAACGAACGGAGGATCGTCAGCAGCCTCATATGAGAATTTATATGTGAAAGCAATTCCACCGAATTAAATCCATTCTCCCGGAGAATAAGATGGAAGACTTTGTATTTCAGGGACAAAGTCAACAAGAGTTTGGTCAAATGAGCCCTTGACTTGTAATAAAACATTTATTATGTTTTGATTCAACATTCTCTTATGGAGTTTGGTTGGAAGAGTGGGATGCGGAGGATCTTAAAATTAAAATTTTCTTCTGTGAGAACGTATATTTGTTCATGAATTCTGGATTTAGGATCGTTTTCTTAATCCCCTGTGAGCAGTGGGTGTAAAATGTAGAGCTGAAAGGGATATAATGAAGGAGACCGTTAAGATCCACTTTGACCTAATTTATAATTCATGCTCATGCGTGGTGCGTTTAAACAGTTGCCCATTGTTTATAGTATGACACTGTTTTAATTAATGGAAAGAAGTCCCTTAAGTGGGGGAAGCAGGGGTTATAATTCAATCAAATATTTACTCCACCCCGCCCTCTAGAGCTCCTATTACTTGCGCAAGAATAAATGCTAAGGAGCTCAGTTGGGCGGATAATTCAAACTTTCTTGAAGCTTATGCCTTCCAACTCTCGGGCCATGTGAAGCGAAATCCTCTTCTGTTTCAATACAAAATACAACAAGAGATATACACCTAAAGCTACTTTTGTTGACATTTAATTCATGTTATGCCCCCATTTTAGACTCACCAAGGACAACAAATTCCTAACTTTCAACTCCAACTCTGTTCAAACAGGAATCAGGAAAAGAAACTTATTCAATTGGAGCTTGGGTCTTTACAGCACTTATTGAATGACTCATTCGGAAAATGGTGTGAAAAATTCAAAATTCCAATGTCTCCGAGTATCGTTTTGATTTTGGCAGAGCGCTATACAAGCTATAGTTTTTGGCAGTTGTGAAAAACGGCTCTTTTGTATGGAAATTCCAAAGACACACACAGAGTTTCCATTTTTATGAGCTGAGGACATTGGACACGGGCTGTGAGCGAGGAGATAGGACTTGTATTTGAAATTGTTACTGAAATTTTATTGCCCTTGCATATTTCATTCCTTCTGTTTTTATTGTTGTCTTTCCCATTTTACGGCTTTGCGAAATCTGATTTTTGGGAAGAGCAGCTTGGACCATTTTGGACCAGTTTGGATGATGTTTGGTCTTGATTAAGTTTTAGATCCGGGCCGATTCTTGGGTGTCCTGGGTGTGGTTATTGTGAGGTGACCATTTCCTTGGTCCCATTTCCTTTGCCGACTCCTTTTAGTCCTTCTGATGTTGGGATTAATTGAGGGGACTGGAAGGTGTGCTGGGCCCAGTGGCACTTGACAGCTCCCTGCCTTGCGTCACTCCCCGGCTTTCACTCCAGCCCAAACTCAAGAGTGCTTTCCCTGCTCTAGCTTCCTCTGGAAAAGCTTTCATTTCAGCTAGGTTCGCTCAGTCGGGAACAGCACATCGGAGTGAGGGAAGAAACGCTTCTGAAGAAACCAAAGATCAACCATAAGAACAACATGCAGTGACAGGAAGTGACAGTCAACAGATACAAAAGTCCCATTACTCATACACCCTTCGTTTTAGAGTCCAAAGCCGGAACACTCCTGAATCCTTTTATTGGCTGCCTCTGCGTGACTCTTGATGGCCATTCCATTATAATTATTAATCCCGTGCACACTTTTGGCTTCAGGAATTGATTCTAATGAATAAGTGAGTGGAATCATTTCATTAAGTTTCATCAACGACCTAAAGCAAGGGCAAGAGGTAAGTGCTCCAATCAATAACAATAAAAAACACACTTCGAGATAAACACTATACTTTCAAACTTCAAGACAAAAGGAGTAATTAAAACTGTCCTTCCTAAATCCTAATCTTCCAAATGTTTTCATTTTCAAATGGATCTGCGTTTGCGCTCTAAGGAGTGTTGTTAAAATTCTTAGGTTTGAAACTGGGTGATTAAACTCCTATTTTTGGGAGGCGTTGAAAACTGTGGAGGTGGTTGGAATAAGCGTCTTTTTAGATGATGAGCTTATCTCCAGTTTCCCTTGAATAATTCCAACCTCTTTAAAAAGATTCAAATGATAGAATACGATGAAAGTTTTCACTTCCTTAAGAGAAAGTGAAGCATTTAACTCGTAACTTTCATCGAAATAGGGATTCTCTCGCAATAGCTCTGAGAATGGTGGGATGCATTAGCATTACAGGAAATTGGGGACTTTGGATTACCATTTGTCTCAGGGGCAAATAGAAATGTCAAGTTGTAAAGTTTCGTCATAAGGTTTCCATGTTGGTTTCAAACTTTGGTGGTTTTTAAGACAACTGGAGGGAAGAAGAGTGTGGATGCCATTAATAACTAATGATGTGAACGTAGTTCACAATTTGAAATTGGGGCTGGAGGCTATTTTCACAGGCACTGACGTCGAAAGCTCCTTTGAAGTCCCCCCTCCCCTCATCCAAATGAAACTGTTGAGTCAAGCAAGCCTTTTCATGCCCAAAATGGGGATTCGGAGTGACATAAAATGTCATAAAAATGGGAGAATGCACTTGTAGGAAGTAGTGCTAATTAGTTTTGTGTTACCTTGTAACTCTCTCTCTCTTGTCCTCCATTAAACCCCAATTCCCTTTCTCTTTAGTGAAAGGAATAAAATGGATTTTATTTGAGACTTGATTCCTTACGATAGAAAAGCTAATGACAAAAGCAAGTTGGAGGAATGTGGATTTACGAGGATCCATCAACGACTTTATGAGGAAAAAGATGATGGCGGAATTTCTCTAGCTTCGTCCATCAAAAAAGTTCCTTCTGCTCCGCTATGGAGAAGAATACAAATCAAAGTGGGAATGAACGTTAGAAAATGGGATGCTGGATGCTGGAAGGATGCTTGAGGGACAGATTCGAATCTGTTGAATCTAAGCTTACTAAGGCAGGGTGGGTTGAGTTAATTCCAAGGATTGCTCTGTCCCATTAGAATTATGGAGTTCCGCATTTGTAATTGGATGTAACCATAAATTAATTAGAGTAGCCAGATTCCTCTTAATTTCACAAAGTGTTTCCTCCCCCAACTGGGATTTTAATTTCAATTGTCACCCAGGGCCAAATTCCAAAAAGGAAGGAAAAATAACAAATCCAGTCACGGAGAAAGGTCGGTTGCTTTCCCTGTCATTATCAGCAACCTATTCCTAAAGGAAAATCTTCCTTTCTCCTTTTGATCCCCATTGAATCTGCATGGAAATCCAGAAATTGCATGGCAGGATTAATAAAAGAAGAACCAATGGAGCTTACGCACGCAAGATGTAATGAACTGTACTTTACTGCTGCCCATAAAATACTATATTCTTTCCTCATTTCCAAAACATGCACAAATGGCAGAATTTCAGAGATCAAATCAGCAAAAAAACTTATGACGACACACGATAGAAAAGCCCAAACGTCGCTCATTCAGAATTCAGAAACCGCATTAGACGTCAAGCGGTTTCGGGCTCCTTTTATCCTTTAACCACAAATACAGGGCTCAAATGAGGAAACTTTTACAGAAAAAAGTGACTCTTGAAAATGAAAATGACAGAAAGTTAGTAATTATACAAAGCTTTAAACAGGTGGTTGTGGACAACAAAGGAAATCGTCCGGCGTGGGATGTTCGTATCCTTTGGTGTTGGTCAATATTTATTAATCCTGGCGGTGACAGTTCCATTGTGAAGCTCTTAAAGCTAGAAATCAATTTGGAAAGGAGAAGTTAGATGACAAAGGAAGATGTTCGACATCATAAGCTAAAGGGATGGTTGGCAGAGTATTTGGAAAGCAAGGATTGAGTGACAGCTCCTGTGTCCAGTGTGGCTAGCCAAACTGTCATCGAAAACACTTTGAACGTGGAGGACCAAAGGATTCATTTCCATCCTCATGTATCAAATGCAAACTCTTTCAACCTAAACATTCTTCTTGTTCTTATTGGCTTTGTGATTGGGAAGGTCGAAAGAGAAAGTATTGTCTCCGGCTGGGTGAGCATTAAACCTTCGAATTGTGGTTCATCTTTGAAGTTCTTTTGTCCACTTTCCTATCCCCTCGACGTCTACAGGAGAAAGTGAAGCAAAAGGAGGAAAGGGAAGTGAAGCGAGTGGAATTGGACTCTGGTTGGACTGCATTATTCAGATCCTGATTGCTTTATTTGTCTCTCAATTGAAAGCTCCTTAGCCGAGATTAATTCTGAGCACAATTTCAAACGCGCTGAAGCTCCCCTCAATCTCCGAAGACAGCAAGAAATGGGAAGTATTGGGGTTACAAAGGCCTTAGTAATTGATCCTTGGGAAAGTTCTTGGAATTGAGCCCTATAATTAAATTAGCATGAACTCCTAATAAATGAGACCAACCTGACATCTCACCTTTTGTTTCAACCATCTCCCGCTGTCTTCACAACACAACAGCCCTGAGCTGAACAAATTGGAATTTCCCTTTTGTTCTTTCTACGTGTAAAGTAGCCCCAGAGTCCATCCATCTTTGTCTCGTCAGTTGGATGATAATGGACTCTTGGGCGTATCTAATCATCCAGTCTCATCAGCCTGACAGCTAACACTATATACTTCCCATAGTTTATGAATCTGCAATAAAATGCATGTTTGCTCAATCGATTGGACTCTAGGACTTCATTTCATTGGAGATGCAATGGAGCCAAGTGGAAGTCCTAGCTGACAAGGAAGCGGAATTAAACTGTGACAACGTTTGACAAGATCTCTAAATTGAATTTAAGTTTGAGTTTTGGTTGGAATTATGTGGGCATTGGAGTGACAGAAGAGTCGATGGATGGAAGATTGCTCCCTCCCTGTCATGTTCCCTTTTAATATTCGGGAGTTTTAAATAAGGCAAAAGTCCTGACTTTTCCGACTAATCAAAAAAGGGGGAATGACATCTTTTGCAATTTCTTTCATTTCAGGATGAAGTTCTTGGACTGGTGCTGGAGAAACTGAAGGAAACACTCGACAGAAAGGCAAACAAGGGTGACATTCATAAAGATGGACGGCTGGAAGTGGAGTGTAGTTTGGGGATGACATCCTGGAAATGTCTCCGCCGTCTTTACAGTCAACACTTCCAAAATGAGCTCAGGACTTGAGGCACACAAATTCTTCTTCTCCTTCTAAATTAATGAAAGAGGAAGAAACTTATGCAGACTCCGATTGATCCATCCCAAGCGACTACCAACATGGCCGAAAATAAGACCACCACCCTTGCCGCAGTTTCAAGTTACAGCTACTCCGCAACGTTCCCAACGTCTAGTTCTCCTTATGACAGCCATTACTCATCCCCAAGAATGACTGAATCCTCATCAATTTCCGCCAGTAAGGCAACAATCCTGAGCTCTCTTCGGACGACTCCGGTCATGAACAATGTCCCAACATTCTCAGCTACTACTGAACTTGAGCTCACTAATGCCTCTAGCGGCGATAGTTTAAAAGGCATTGGAGACTCTGCCAACTCTTGGTTGAATGACCTGTCGAGACTAATTGGTGTTGAGGATTCTCCCTTAAGCCTTCCATTGACGTTCAATGACTCTTCATTGAATGAAACTTGTTCCTACTTCCTTGACAATGGGACGTCCTTTGACAATTATACAAACTGCAGTGGACTGGATGTAGGGGATGACCCTGGGCCCAAGAACTACTGGGCACTCCTCCTCCTCCTGTTTCCGGTCTTCACAGTCTTTGGGAATGTGCTGGTTATCCTGAGCGTGAAGAGAGAGCGGTCACTCCAGAATGTGACCAACTATTTCATCGTGAGCTTGGCCGTTGCGGATTTGTTGGTGGCTGCAGCTGTCATGCCTTTCGGCGTCTACTTCCTCGTAAGTCTCTCTCACTTTCCATTTGTTCCTTACGGAGTTGGAGTGTAAAAGTCGGGAGTTAATCTTAAATTAAAAGCATCTTCCATTCCTTGATACAAAGTGAAAGTTTTGAAGATGGAAGGGAAGAAGGGAAGAAAGTCGGTTCTTGGAATATGTAATGGAATGGCGTCTCACTATAAATCACTTTATCTCTTCCCCCGTCTTAACCCGGCCTTAACCTTTTCTGCTCAAATAAATGACCGCTCCCATTTCTCTTAAAATAAAAGTTCACTTACCAAGTAGCGATCACTGAGTGTGTAATGCGTCAAGGGAAACGCCTGAAGAAAACGGAGCGAAAGTTTCACATAAAAATTCCTCATTCGTTGTTGGGCTGGATTCATATCTCCCAAAAGTAATTCGGTTGGACGGGAGACTGCTTACTACTCAATCTTCCCCAAATCATTTAATCCCATCCCGTGTCCAAACTCACTTTACCAAACGACCACCTCCCTCAGGAGAAACTTTGACGCCAAAACGAGAGTAGAATTTTTGTCAAAAGTTACTTTCTCCCTTTGCTTTCCCTGGAAATGAAAGATTTTCTGAAGCCTTTCACCAGTTAGGATCAAAATGAGGAAATGGCAGAACTGAACAGGCTCTGCATCCCTTGTGAAGGTCTCTAACTGTGCCCAGACCTTGTAGGAATTATTCGAATTTCCCTTGTGCTAAGTGCATGCGGCGTTGGTACTTGGAGTTCCTAGAAGTTGTAGGCTTCTATTCTCCTCTGTTCCCATTTAGAGCTTCCTGCCTTCATCTTTTGACAGTCATTGAGTACAGAGTGGAGCCTGGATTTTGACATGGGCCTAATAGACCTTAAATTGAGCGTAAATTAATCGGGCTCTCTTGGACTGAGGGCGGAGGTTGGTGGATGAATTTCCTCCTTCCATTGTCAGCGTCCAGATACTTTCTCTTCCTTTTGGATTCTTGGACGAGGAGGGAGTGTCTCTCCTTTCCCTCCCGTGGAAAGCTTCCTTTGTGCCCTAGCTCACTTCATCATATTCCTTGCGGAAATATCTAATCACTTTCCAGCCTCGTTTCCGTTTTCCAATTTCTTTTGAGGCTACTGGTCCTTTGCTGGTCTCTTCCGTCCTTGGAGTGTTCAGTCACAGATAAAGGAAGCAAGGATCTCCAGGAAAGCAACACAAGAGCCCTAATCTCTCAATAGGAAACAACGTTTAGTCCTTGTGATTCCAACAGCCAATCCGATGAAGTCCCCAGTGGGACCCAATCCATATTATTCCTTCATCCTTTCCACAAGTCCACAAGTTCTCACCCGATTTGAAAGTGTAATCCTTAGAAATGGACCAATTCCCACTTCCATAAGCTCCTTATTGGATCCTTCTTTTCCTTTCCTTCTCAGTCATTAATTAAATCAGCGATTGAAGAAGGGTGGAGGGAGGGACTACTAAGGCAAACAAAGCGTATGGAAACCCCTGGGGTCTTGGATTGCTCCATTTATTGATTTCATTCTGCTGGAAGTCCCGTTTATTGACAAGCGGGGGATGATGTCTTGTGTGCCTGTCTGGACGGTTGTTTGTTCCATGGGAATTAGTGATGTCATTAAATGAAAAGGAACAATTTATACTCCCATTATGTCCCACTGTTTGCCCTCACTTCTAAGCCCTCCTTCTGTCTCTCATTAAAGACTCAATTAGGCTCAAAAGTTAAGCAATTAACAGGCAACTCTGGGAAACTGATTTTGTCTTTCAAAATGAGAGCACAACACCGAGTTTCAGCGGCAGGGGGGCTTTGTTTGGAAAAAGAAGACTAAATTAATATCCTTAAGCGTTCTTTCCACACACGTTTCCTTTTGAGAGCACGCAGTTTAAGCTTTACTCGGGTCAAATGGATTCGGGCCAAGAAAAAGCGGAGAAAGTTCAAAGGGTTTTTTAAGTTCCTGGGAATGAGGTCATGAATGATATGTGGTACAATGGGAGAGAATCCCATCGGCTATTCCGAGGTCATTTGAACCCAATGGGGCAAAAGTTGTTCACTATCAGTATAAGCTCCAATGTGAAGAAATACGAGGCCATTGGCTTTATTAGGAAGAAGGTGATTGGTGTATTATTTGTAAGACTTGAGAAGAATGCGGTGGAGCGGTTTGGTTTAAATTGTGCCTAATCCTAATGGTTGTCGTTGGTTATTTGCCCTGTGTAATCTTCTGGTTTGCTAACTATGAGAAATTAATTAAGTAGAGGGAGGAAGGGCCCAATGAATATTTATGGGCTTCCCCGTTGGTTGAATATTCAAATAAAACTAATCTGATTCCAGGCCCCTAATTCCATTCCGCTAGTTCCGAATCGGGCTCCACTCCCAAGAAGGCCAAGTCCGTGTCACTCCACTCAAAATGGCATTTGAGAATCTCCTTTAGATTTCTCGGTATGTTGGGAAAGCATAGATTTCTCGGTATGTTGGGAAAGCATAGATTTCTCTGATTTCAGTTCCAGTTCCAGAAGTTCCAACTGAGTGAATGAGGATAATGGGATTGGAAGAGGATGCAATTTGACAAAAGTCTTTCTCTCCCAAGGCTCCTCCCTCATTCAGATGAATCCGGGTGCAATTGCCCTCCTGACCTTTTAGCCACATGGTCGTAGGAGAGCATGACAAGTTCCTCTCCTTTCTTAGACTTTTGCTATTATTACTCTGTCACTCTGGGAAATTAAGTCTGAAATATGATGCCGAGAGGACCATGCTCTAATGGGTTTTCCATCCAGAACCTATTTCAAACACTCCCGCTTTAATTTATGAATGATGAAGCCCCACTCGTGTCAATTAGGGAAGGACGAATGACGGAAATAGGCCCCACTCTACTCCTACTTAATTGAAGAAAGGCTTTCGCATGGTGACGAGGCAGCGGGAGCTTCGAAATATTTGTGGCTCAAGTGGTCGTTGTGGCTCTGGCACCAAAACTTACTCTTGAATTATGAGTTCAACCAAACTTGGGGGGTTCTTGAAGAAAAGTGTCAACTAACACCGTGGTAGGTCACCGCACACCCAGCGCCTTTTGTTTCTCATTCGCAGCGGGTGGGAATTCGCTTTTCTTCCTTTCGGAGTCTGTAGGGATTTGAGCTTCCAACAACCTGTTTCCATCTTACGCGTCCAATCGATAAAAACACAAAGGCTATTTCCAGAACTAAAAGAGTAAATCATGGATGCCCGTATCTGTCAAATCATACATGGGCCGAAACAAGTGCCCAGTTCTGTAAAGATATGGGCAAATTACTTTTGTAAAGATGTCATCGTTGTCTCTATCTCCGGGAATGCAGCCTAGAAGAAAGGATCAATCTCTACACTTTATGTGTGTGTACTCTCTTATCTGATTTCAACTATGTGCTCAACTTCTTATGAGAGTTGTTTCTCATAAGATTCTTATGAGAGTTCCCTTATAGGATTCTTATGAGAGTTCCCTTATAGGATTCTTATAAGAGTTCTCTTATAGGATTCTTATGAGAGGTGATTCTCTTATAGTCATTCTTATGAGAGAACTCTCTCAGAACCTGTTGGCCATTCGAATTAGTTTTGATGTTGGCGGGAATCATTTGAAAGCTGAGTCTATCGATTCCTCTTTGGCTCCTTCCATGCGTGTCTTCTTGGAGGGAAGTGACGTGACAAGGACGCTCTAAACAAAATCGATCTCCCAGAGCATCTTCCTGAGTTCCAATACAACAGACGGAAACGAGATCCTTCCCCGGTCGAAAGATAAGAGAATGGAAGTGAGTGATGGAGGGAATCTTGAATTGTGGTGAAGTTTAAAGGGGACAATGCCACATGAGGAACGGATGATTTATGGGACTAAACGGATCCGACTGAGGAGACATTTGTTATCCAACAGCTTTACAACATATATCCAAACATACAATCCGCGAGGTCCTCGTTTGTTTGCATATTGACTAGGATATCAAGATCAGTGACACTGCGGTGACAGTTCACCTAGCACATTACAAATATTCACAAAGTTATGACCTTTCTATAAAAAAAAAAGTTTCGAAGAGGCACGTGGAGGTGGGGATAATCACAATGTCAACTTGCCTCCTGTCTCCATTAAAGACGGGACTTCATTGCCCAGGCGGGGAAGGTCATTACAGAACAACAAAAGAGACCCTTGTCGCCCATTTCCAGGAGCTGCTAAACCTCGAATCAGATGGAGAACACGCTCCATCCTGCGCCCCTTCATGCCCGCTCCTTACAACAACCAACAGCCATTCCCAGATATTGCTTCTACGTGTGTGCTTTTATTTTAATGTCGAGTTCTTACGGGATGAGTCCAACGGTATCGTAAAATCATCAGTGTGTAGTGTTCCCATTGCAGCGTAGTGTGTTAGCCAAAAACCCAGCAGCAGCCCAAACAGTCCCATTGGTGCGAATTGCAGACATAAAAATCAGAGGCGTTTCCTCCCCATTCCGAACAAGGGTGATTATATCTTGCTACCCGTTGAAGTGGAAGATTATCTTTTAGAGATTCACAAAGTGGACCACTTCATCACGGATGAGGCAGAAAGTTGGATTTGAAGAGACTTACAACTGCGCCTGCTCCCTGTCTATCATTCTTAAGATGGTGTGAAGGTCGTTTGTTAATGAGCTGGTCATTGGGTTCCGTTGGCCAAAGTTAAGTCAACAGAAACAACATTTTGCACTCAGACTCCTCGACACTTGCTTCTGCTGCTGGAGGATTCCAGGAGCTATAAGCCCCGAGACGTCGTTGGAAACGAGGACTTTCCATTTGACGCCTTTTCTTCCAGCCGCCCTTAATCCACGCACTTCCCAGGATTCTCCAATTCGACTAAGCGGGACTCTAACGAAGCGAACTAAAAATGAAATTGCTTCCATAGCTTTAGCTTTAAAATTTAAAACTACCGCCTTTTCCCTAATCCCTTCACGTGAGTAATAAGGGCAGTGTACATTTTGTATATGTAATTATAAATCAAGGGAATTAATGTCCTGTCACCATGCATTAGGCAGAATCCCCTTAATGGCCAAAAGCTCATTAAAACTCGGAGCTAAGAACTGCATCCAAATCTTAATTTCGACCAAACACATCCAGCCATTTTCACTTAAGGAAACTTAACAGTGTAACTTAATACAAGTTTATATTTGCAGCAGTCCAAAAGTTTTCAGTTTTCAATTCTCACTTTCCAACATTCATTAAAAGAATTTTCCCAGAGGAGAGTGACGTCATCGGTGAAGATGAAAACGATGAATCCCTTATGAAACTTAAAAAGGAACTTCCAAAGCGCTTGTTTGATTGATGATCTTTATCCAGGGTTTGATGAGAATAATTAACACACCCACGAGCAATCAATGCGTCGGTGCTAAACTGTTTCAGCTTCCTTGATCCACTTCCTTCCCTTAAGAAAAGAAAAGTTATGCTGGGTAGTTGCATGTGGCATAGTACGTGTGCCTATTGCGTGTGATTTCTTTTTGGCACTTCCAGAATAGGCTTTTGTTTGTGTGTCAAGTTTTGAAACAAAGGGTTGAATCGTGGTAGCACGAAGGAGCACTGGAGGATTTCTGAAGGTTCTGTTTCGATTATAAAATGGTATGGAATCTCCATTTCCTTTGAAATGGTCCCAACCACCTCTGGAATGGAGACACAAAGGTGAGAAAGAAGGACGCGGGACAATTCAAAAGTTCTCTGAGGACTTACAGAGATCAACAGAAGATTGATGTGGGTGTGCATTATGCATACAAATCGGCTTCCCTTTCACTCGAATTCCTGATCCAACTTCCTTCTTTCTTACCACTTGAAAGGAGATTAANTTACCACTTGAAAGGAGATTAAAGAAGTTACGTGGCTCCGAATATAAGTGCCTTATATGGATGTTATGCAAGAATAAACTCACCTGCTAAATGGAAACTTAAAATCCAAAGATTCAAAACACTTACTCTAATTGAAGGACAAAGTGAACCCGGGAGAAATTGAACTTTCGCTTTTTGGCTTTATGGGAGTTGACATTATAGAAGACTACACCCTTATATATATAGAAGAAGAGACCCTTATAAGAGTCTTATGGGAGTTTAGTCTTATAGTAGAGTCGTAGAAAGTCTTCTTGTTAATTGGATGAGTGATCCCTTTGTTTCCGAGTTGGACAGAAAGAGGAAGTTGGTCTTGTGTCCTTGGCGGGAGAATTCAAAAAGAATGGTGGCGGGCTATAGCCCTGTTTGATTGGATTATCCTTGTCCTAACTCTGTCAGTCAATAGAACTCTCCTAACCTCGTAAAAATACTTTATTGAAACTTTCATTAGCGTCTGTCGGATTGGGCAAAAGTTTATGGGAACAAAAAGGGAACCTCCCATCTGCTCCTATAAAGGTCCTTTCTGGACAAACATAAAATGGAAAAGTAGGAACAAATGAATAAGAAAAAGTAGAATAAAAATTGTTTTGGTTTATGGGATAGTGCTGACGGGGACGGCAATGCTGGCTCAGGATTGCGTGATTCCTGGCACTGATCTTGTTTCGAAAGCATTTGTGAACATGGCAGTATATATGGAAGTGGCATTTGTTTCTGAGTGGCTGAGTGTGATGGAGATCGTTGATGGGATTGGATGGAATGATGATGGTGGTGGCTTGCCAGACGTATACAAATGAGGACTGACTGGAAGTGCTCCAGGATCATCAGCCAATGCGGGAATTAGTTTCAAGGCCCTCTTCCTTTGAACTACTAAACAATCACTTCGAAACCATTTTAAACTCTCTCTTAAGAGGAGAAGAAAGAAGAATTTCTCTCGAGGATCGGAGTTCAAAGGCAAGTGATGGAGGAAATCTGGTTGAGCTTTCCCGCTCTTGAGCTTGCGACTGTTGATACTCTCCTCTTTACACACACGGTGGTGATCACTTTACAAAAAAAAGTGACGGTGAGGAGAAAATTGATTCAATTTCCGCAGTCCCAACGCCCCAGAAGGAAGTGAGGATCGATAGGAATACCCGGGTTGATGGAAAAGATCCGGGAAGGTACAATAGGGTGACTGTCTCTTTGATCATTCGGATCTTAATGACTGTCACCACAACACCCACCATTCAAAAGAACCACAACACATGGAAATGAAAGTGGGACATACATACATACCTTACATGGACTCCAAAACTCCCATTTCCCGCCGTCTCCTAACTTGTAACTCACACAAGGCAGTTTATGGGAGAACTTCTCTAAAGATCTACTATGGAAGAAAGTAAAGAGCTAACTCTCACCCTCCTGGGGAAGCGATTTCGAAGCAATTTCGTTTCCTCCAGCTTTACCAGTTAGCAAAACGCAGTGAACTCCATACTGCATTTTCCAGCGGCTCAATTTGTGTTTGAATTTTCGTTCATTCGTTCCTATAGTGTCATTTTGTAGTGTTGACTTGCAGAAAGTGTGAATGATGACGGAGGAGTTGAGGCTTGTTGAGGCTCTGCATGAGACGTGTAGATCTTATTTATTCATATATGTTCCTTCATGAATTCCAACAGTCTTTTGGCATCCCTTTCTCGGGTTGGTTTGGAGTTCTCCGATCCCTTCCCAGCGTTACCCTAATCTTTAATCTTCTCCGTTTTCTTCCTTTAGGAAGGAGACAAATGGGTAGGTCCAGCGGTAGTCTTGACATCTTCTGCCTCTTAGAACAATGCCCACGAGCATGGCTTTGGCCATGATTATCTCAAATGGGCTCCTCACAACGTATACTTGTGCGTATACTTGTGCTATATTTCCTCTTTATTCACAAGACAAGCTAGAAATTGGCATAATCATGAAACACTGCCATCCCCTGCCAAGAAATTGCACATAGTACTTTATGTTACACAATCTCCTATCTATAACGTCCATATAATGCCACGTGGACAGATTATCCTAATAATTAAGAGTCAGCAGCAGAGTCTCATTTGCTTTCATCAGAGTCTTGTGGCTACAAAGTTCGGTGTATAATATAATTTAATTGGTTATTAAACTTATATAGAAGAGTGAAAGGAAAGTTACAACCAATGGTTTGACAAGGATGAACTTTTTCAGTTGTGGATTCCGCTCCCTTCCGTTGTGTACCCTGTCACCCTTTAGTCGTCCCATAAGCTTAAACTTCTTCCTAAAAGTATGCCAAAGAAAAGAAAAAAGTTTAAAAAGAGGTTCGTCGCAAACTTTCTCGCGTCAACATGTTTCCTCTTTATTTAAGAAAGTGGATTGGAGCCCGTTTGCAATTTATTTGGCTAACATGGATTTTTTTTTTTTTTATAAAAATAAAATCCTCTAAAAAACTATAAGTTTTGTAAGGGACGATGCTAGGAGAACCCTTCTCTAAAGGACGTTACTAAGAGAGGACTTTTCTCTTTATAAAAGGTCTTCTCTTATAAGAGCAAACATACTCATATTGGGATTTTTTAAAATGGAGTGACCCATTACTCGAAAGTGGAAATTGCCAAATGACTCAAGGGCTTGAAAGCTTCTTCTATGTTTTTGATCAAAGGACTCAATATGAGAGCCGTCCCTTATAAATTGAGGCCTTGGAGCCCTTGGAAATCGCCTGGTTTTGACTTCAAGTGACTTTTGTAAAGTTGTGTTGAAGAACTGTGGCTTAAGTCATAAATAAATAACATGAAACCGTCCTCCTCTGTTAAATTTTATCGAGTTCCTGTCTTTTACTGGACACTTGACTGGAAAAAACAAGAGAGATAATTGATTTTTATATTAAGAGAAATGAAGAGAATTCTCCAATAATATTGGGAAAGTAACCAACATGTTTTACTACTAGACTGATTTGACATTTGAGGAAAGTTTGACGTATATGATCGTATTCGTATGGTTCTGAGCCCTCCGGGACATCCGTGTGGTTGACTGTTTCGGCAGTTGTTTCCCTTTAATGGAATTATTTATACAGATTTCTGATCAAACTGGGTTTTGCTTGGGGCGTTCATTATCGAGACCATTAGAAACTTCCAGAGGTTCCGGGAAGCCTCATGTTACCAAGTCGTTTGTAACTTTTCGCCGACAGGAGCCACTCCTCTGGGTACTTCAGTTTTGCTGTTGATGAGGTGATCATCTCTTGTCGCCGAGTGACGGAAGTCACTTCCTTTGACAACAAGCTCAAGTCCCAGTGGCGTGTGTCCTTGAGCTTTGGAGGTGAGAGCTGTTTGTTATGGTGGACAATGAAGGCTGGAGTTGCTTTGCATAATGAAGGAGAATTCATCATGTGAAATTGCCTCTTAGAGCCTCTTTCGGGGATGGTGTTGGTTCCTTTGAAATTGCAAATGCGTTTAGTCTCCTTTCATTTCCTTCATTTCTTATCCTTTCAATCTCAACACTCATGAATACAAAGTCCCCTAATTCAAAGGACACACGCCACAAGACCCAAATTGGAATTTGGACACGCCGCATTCCAACGATGAATAAACTGGACACTTTCGATGGTACAAAGGCAAAGGCTAATTCTAAAGTGCATGGGCGCAGCTGTGCCAAAGGCACCGGTGGTCTGTCCAAAAGATCCTTTTCGTTGTCCTGCTCCAGCGGTTCCATTCGTTCCCATCCGTTTGATCCTCTACTCAAATTGACGTGGGATTGGTTTTCCGGACAGTGAGTGGATGCCCGGTTTATGGCCAAGGCACATCTAAACTGACCTCACCTGGGCCACACTCCTTCAATCCCTGTCAATTCACTCTCTTTCAATTTCCTCCATTGGTCGTTAATCCACGAAAAAGGAAAGCAATCAAAGCCCCATCCCATCTATCCTGATTTCGCCAGATTTCAAAACTGACCGGGCCTACCATTAGTTCCAATTAGTGCTAGAGCTCAGCTTGAGCTAGCTCGAGCGCAAGCGCTAAATGACATCATTCATCCCCTTAGGTTTAAAAGCAAGAGTATTTAATTTCTCCCAGCCCTCGGCTCTTGAGATAATGACTCGTCTTCCTTGGTTTTTGTTTGCAATCTTGAAAGACGGGGGGAAGTTGGTATTTTAGAATTTGAGAGAATTATTTTGATGATGGAGATGGTGCGGAGATCAAAAGAAGTTTTACATTTTGTTTGCGGAGAAAGAAACCTTCTCCCTAAATTGAAAAGGTTTTCAATTTCCAATTATTTTTGTAAGATTTTCAATCTAGGGAAAAGTTTTTGGTGAATGGCCGTGAAAGACGAAAAGCCACATTGAGTTCATATTGTTGCGGTTTAGACCCTTGAAGAGATTTTCCCTTTCAAGATCCTCTTCATTGCAAGACAAGAATTCAATTGAGAAGTCTTTGAAGTTTAATCGAAAGGGAACTTAATCTGACATCATGTTAGCATCTTAAGCATGTAAGGGGACAATCTGATGATCCTGTGACAGTCAATCTTCATCCAAGAGTGAAAGAAAAGCCCCCTTCTAAGGCAACTTCTTAATTCCTTCCTTCCCTTTCTTCAGATAAACCAAAAGTATCAACATAATTTCCTTGGAGATTTGAAACTACAATTTGACAAAGTGCTTCCTCTAAGCAATCCTCTATGAACTTAACAAGGGAAAGAGTTAGCTTTGAATTACCAAAAAACAAAAACTAAACTAAGCATAATATCTATAATAAAAATCTCTTTACAAAGTTTCACATTTAGGACAAAGGAAATGTCAATTTTAATGCAAGCTTGGTTCATGTTTCATCCTACGTCATTGGAAATGGGAAATGTTTTTATCTCGATGTTTTCTGAAAGTGCTGGAGCGAAGGGGTTGAATAACAAATCAGAAGAGTAGGACTTCGATCTGGAGGCCATTTCCATGCAAATGCTACACCCAGCCTCAGGGCCACTGTTTGAATTTCCTTCTTAAATCAAAACCCGCTTGGAGCGGAAGGCGAAGGCGGAAGTGTCTGTTGCATCCAAGTCTCATTTGGGAATTTCGGGAAATGGCCCTCCAGGAAAGGACTTTTATGTCAAATAATAAACTTAAATCTGCGCATGCTCTTTGGATACAAGCGAAGGCTGAGGAATTCAGCTGTTCAAGTAGCTACTGCTCAGCTGCCCTGTCCCGGCCATCGGATGAGGGATGAGATGTCTGGGGAAGAAAGAAATCAGAATGAATGTCTCCAATGGAAGTGACACTAATATTATTTATGGGTTTTTTGTTCTTTCCAAATAACATCAAATGCTTTCTTCAGAGCTAAAAAGAACAATGGAGTAAGGTTCAGTCCTTCCAGTTTTGGTTCCTTTAATTGGAGTCTTTGGTTTGAAGAGGGAGGATGAGGCCCTTGATGGAATTGGTTTTGAGTGGCTTGGATGCCTTTGGATTCCTGGAGAAGTGAAGTGAGTAATGAAGAGGGTGGATTCATTAGTGGATCTTAAGATGGAACTTGCATTCGGAATCAGAAAATAACACCGAAGAATTCCTTCGAAATCCACCCACGTCCCACAGGACGGGAGAGAGATCCTGGTGTTTTCACTCTAGCTGCTGGAGAGTCAAAGAAAGTCATTCAATTTGAAGATAAGTTTTGTGATGGCTCTTCCGATGAAGACAAATCCAAAGACATTTGGAAAGACAAAAAAAAAAAAGAACACCCGTCTGTTCCCCGCCAGCTGAGGAACGGAGCTTTTATTTAATAATAACACGAAACACAAGTGCTGGAAACGTCACTCTCTCCCCTTTAATCCAAGATCACTTGGAAAAGTACCTCAACTGAATCCAATCCCGTAAAGTCCCGTGGAATTTGTTAATCCATTTTGAATGGACTTTGTCATAATGTTCATCTCATTTTGTTGGGATTGTGATCTGATGGTTGTTACTGGTTGATCCTGGTTGGATTAGAAGTTGTGGGAGGGCTGTGATTGGTTGATTGCGAGTTTACGGAAGATCTTCCGAGTGGTTACATGTGTCGCTTGATTCTTTTGGGCGTCCTTCCATCTCGGCCTTACGCCATGGCTGTCTGATTTTCCCTTGTGATTGACCATCCTCTCCTCCCAAGGACCAAGAAACCTCATCAATTTGCTCATGTTTTCTCATCCACTTCACTCGACTCTTATCCCAGGCTTCAACAGAAGCTAAGCCTTTGGTCAGTATTATATTGGGATGACCTCGTCGGCAGAAAATAAAAAAAAGCGGAAGGGAAAGAGGCGGAAATTGTAAAGGGCTCGGGCAAGTTTTCCTTCGAGGTTTTTCATTCATTGAGCAAGAGAGAGAGAGAGAGTGGCGACATTTCCCTTTTCTATTCTCACACTTTCCCCACGAATGTCGTCAATTTCCCTTGGTTGATTTTCATCTGATGGAGA
Organism: Pseudachorutes palmiensis; assembly: GCA_009869845.1. Taxonomy (NCBI): domain Eukaryota; kingdom Metazoa; phylum Arthropoda; class Collembola; order Poduromorpha; family Neanuridae; genus Pseudachorutes; species Pseudachorutes palmiensis. The sequence goes on along the minus strand of VNWY01000595.1, from coordinate 16,960 downwards.
CAAACTCCTTCCGGCTCTTTCTTTGACATGACAAGGACTGGAGGGAGGATGTGATGACAGGGTCAGATGGATGTCAGACAAGAGTGACAGGCTGTGGTTTGTTGTCCTTCTATTTATAACCTCCATCCATCATCTTCCCCAGTCTAAAAGCAACCAGTAAACATTACCCCAATACCAACCAACCAACCCTCAATACCCGGGTTGTGTGTACTGATTCTTGTCTTGTCCCTCTGGGAATGGAATTAGTCTCTAGGCCTGGGCCTGTATGTAACTTTCACTCAATTCCCATCACCACCCGAGAATGGAATTAGTATTGTAATTTTGAATTTGGCGTCATCCTTCCGTGATAATGGAAGGCAGTGAATGGATCTATTGCGACGCTTGCTCTTATTTAATTAGAGGAATTAGTCCGTTACGGACTGATTGGATTAGAAGCCCAATCAAAATTACAATCCCACTCTCAATATTTTCTCCGCTTGATTCTCAATCAGAAAAACAAAGAGTTCATTTTCCCGCCAGTTCCTCCATTGTTTGCTTTCAGTCCATCCATAGCCTCGGGTGACTCAAATCCTAGTCCATCCCAATCAACTTTCCCTACTCGTCTACTCGTCTACTCTGCTTTCAACCCCAAAATAGAATTCAAATAGAAACGGGTTGGCTTTTGACTAGAACAAAGTGTGAAAGTGAATCTAGAGCTCAAGTGGAGTTCATTCGGTCGAAAGGAAAGTTAACTTTTATTGGAATAGATTTGGTTGTGTTTGAGTTAGAGCCTTGAGTGCTGGGGAATGGACCAAAAGCGACTCATACTTTCTCCTGAATTTGAATTTGAGTGCCCATGCTCTCACCACCTTTCTCGATGCGGAAGAAAAAGAAAATAAATTGAGTGAAAAAGACAAGTTCAACTAACTAGGAATATTTTCATGGAGAAGTCCAATACATAAGTCTGATTTGATCAGGCTGGAGTTCTCCAGCAGGATCAAATGCACACTCACTTTCACTCTAATTTCTGGCGCCACTGCAAAATGTGGTTTGGCCTCAGGTGGGTTAGGGCAAAAAAAAACTCCAGGGTCTTGCAGAGTTGAGCTACCATGGATAGTAAGTCTGATTTGATCAGGCTGGAGTTCTCCAGCAGGATCAAATGCACACTCACTTTCACTCCTACGGAATGCATAAGTCCACATACATTTCTCACACCACTGGAACTACGATACTACGATCTACTTACGATGTACTACGTTCCTACGATAAAGTACGATAAAGTGAGAGAGTTCATAAAATAAGCAATTCAAAGGGAATTAAACAATTTAAACTCCATTCAGGATATAAAACAAATTCAAATTCCTTTCTCTTCCTGCTTGTTCAAGCAGCTTTCCGTTGTAGACTTTAGAAACTTGGTCCGGGTGGGGGAAACCCGTCGGGGGAATTACATTTCCTCAATTTGTTTCATCACTGGAATTCCAGTGTGTGAGTTTATTGGAATGTATGAGTCGTTGATGAGGTCACGTGGTCCCCTTGGGATGACCGAATGGAATCGATGGAGGTATAACGAGGTTTCCATTCAACTGAGAACCTCGCCCCTTGCCTTTAAGAATCTCTCTAACTTTTCGCTCCAGTTCCAGTCTACATAACTTAACAATGAAGTTCCTTTGGTCGCAAGGCAGTTCTGGACTCTTCTGTGTGTAATCTCCATTCCCCCTTCAGTGTCTCCCTTATGAGGCTTGTGATAAATCAGATTTAGAGCCACTGAGCCCAATATGTTTCCCTTCAGCATTCCGCCCTCGTACGATCAGAGTCCTGGCACGGCGCCGTCTTCCAATTACTACCAGACCCGGAGACTTCATCTTGTGATTCCTTAACATTGTCAAACAGGACAAGGGAGTACTACCTGAGCAGATGGAACTGGGGCTGAGAGAGTTCCAAGTTACATGCTTAGCACATCCCACTTTATCTGTTAATTGCATTAGACGAGATGACCAGCTTAATCACACTTATAAGGCCGAGACATCCGCATGACCTCCACACGAGCGCCTTTAATTGAACTTTATTGGTTCGTTAAGTCTAATGTGATTAAAGTGAAATATCCTTCAGTCTCATCTGGAAAACATTCGTTCCGATGAATGCGAGTTCGTTAACGACCTTCTTCGTAAAGGACCTCTTGAGTTTGTTTACTTAAATGAAGGACACAAGTCTCTCCAATTTGCACAACTCAAGGGAGAGCTGGTGCGTAAGCAGATGGGGGAAGCTATGCATACTTCATAAACAAAAGTTAAAAATTCCTAAACTTGATTTCCTTTCAAACTTTCTTCATTTTGAAGGAAAAAGTTGAAAGCGAGGTTCATCAGTTGATGGCTCTTTTGTTTTGTGTCCTTGTTTGCAAGCCCAATTAATACCCTTCTTCTTCTCTATCATTTTTTTAAGAATGGAATAAATGAGGGGAAAAGTTTTGTCTGGTAGCCAATTCTTCGGGGCTTAGGGCGGACGGGGGCGGGCAAGGGTTAAGCCATTTCACTTGTCCGTCCGCTACAGCAGAAATTTTTTTTTAGTTTTTCTTTGTTCTCTTGTTCTTGTTCTTTGTTTTTGTTTTCTCCTGCAAACTTTTATTTTAGAGGGTAAGGGTTAGGGTTAAGTTAGAGCGTAAGGGTTAGGATTAGGTTAGAAAACAAAGCTTTGGAGTTAGCATATAAGACTGAGCGTTAACTAAGGTTAAGGTCAGCTAAAGTTAGAGGTCAGCTTAGGACTGGAGGTTATCAAATGTTAGAGGTTGGAGGTTGTAAGTTAGCTAAGACTTGAAAGTTAGCAAAAATTGTAGGTTATCTAAGACTTTGAGGTCAGGCTAAAGGTTAAATTTAGGGTTTACGGACACTTTACCCACGCATAAGGCTCTGTAGCGTGAAATCATTCTGAGAATTGAGACGTAGCGTATTTCTGCTCGCTTTCACTTTTGAAGTGGATGTCTCCAGTTTAAATCCCCGGTGAAAGTTTTGCTCCGGAGAGGGAGACATGTTGATTTTCCGGTAGTTGGTGAAGATAAAGGAGTTTGTGCTCATTAGGCGTCTTTTATTAAGTCGCGTGTTTGACGTTGTTGCTTCCTTGGATCAATATTCTTGGTGGATTAGTCGGAAGCCTGGTGCTCAATCGGAGGTGTCCTTTAATAAGCGGAGCACGTAACTCCCTCCAGTCATTTAACTGCCAGAGGTTGACGTATTAACCATTTAAATATTCATTAAGGGGCTAAGCCTCTTAAAAACGGAGGAGCCAGGGCTTAAGGCCCAAAGGAGGAAGAAACGAATAAACGACTCTGCTATCCTCATCGCCCTTAATTTTTTCTATAGTAGGGATTTGTAATTCTCCGGAGGATTGGAAAGTTATTATGAGACTGAAACCCGGGAGTTCTTTTTTAAGAATTGGACAAAGGAGCTACGCTTGGATGATGGATTTGAGAAAAATGGAAGATTCTTGTCTTGGTATGGAAAATTCGTACAATAGTTTGAGCATTGTCACCGGATGAAGTCAGAAGTTGGTATAATTGTGACCCACTCCGAAGAAAACCCTTAATGGATCTCGTAATCCAGATTTTATTGATTCCCCCATTCAAGTCCCGTGGGGTGATGGCTCCTTTCTTCTTACTTCTCCATTATCTCTCTGGCACTTTCCTTTTATTCACAAAGCCCAGAGGGAGAGGGATATAGTTACTCCACCCGCTTTCACGGACATGGGTTCCTTTTTGCATCCTTTTGGCACCAGTGCAAAATCCACTTTAAGAATGAGAAATTCAACACAAAAATTGGCACACTTCACTTCCCCGGCGACTCTTCCTTCTCCTTTGACGTACTTAATTATTCCATTTCCATCATTGTCTGGAGGCGGGTCTTTTAAAAATGAAGTTCCGCCGTCAATTCCATTTATTCGGAAGACGACCTTCTCCTCTAATCAAATTCAAATCTGAAGAGGCCATAATGAAAAGAGACTCCACACAGGCACACCAGCCATCCCACACCCTCCCGCTTCCCACAACTCTCTCCGATGAAAACTGGATTTTTCGGAAGCGGTAAAATTCAAATAAATTTCAGTTCCAGGGGGATTATGAGCTGAGACTGGGAAGTGAGGAGCGACAGGGAAACTCCTCTTTTGTTAATCAGATGTGAAAGTGGAGATGGGGAAAGGCAGCAGGAGTTTAAAAATTCCCTCGCTCCGAGGGATGAATTCCCATTGGCCTTGCCAGTCCCTGTCAATCCCACTCTCATCGCACTACACAAGCCTTTCTACTTTTCATGAAATTCCCATTACCTCTGAAATAAACTCAATCCCAGGGATAAATGAATCCTGCGGACTCTATTCAAACCAGGTGGGGAAAGAACTAACCGAAATAGGAGATAAATACACTCTTCTACCCGCACTTTTAAGGATTCAACCCGACTCGGAAGATCAAATGAAGCCATGCAAGCGTACGTCAGGCAGACAGTACACAAAGGCAAAGGTCATGAAGATGCGCCACACTTCCTTTCAAATGGCCAACACCCGAGAAGGAAATTAATTTGAGATTTTTGAGGGATTCCAGCGACTTGTGTTGGGGAAATCTCATCAACAGAGTTCACAAAGGAAATTAAATTTCACCAGTCCAGAGAGCGGTGGAAAAATTCGAGAAATGGCCGATGGCATTCCATGCATCAACGCATATCCTACTTGTCCATTTAGTTCAATTCTAAAGGGAATTTAGAATTCAGAAGCACAAATTCCTAATCACGTGACCCCAAAACCTGGTAGCCTCAGATGTCTGATGTGCCCTTGTTCACACGGAAGTTTAGTTTTCGAACCTTCGCTGTCACTTGCAGAATCTGTAATTAAAACACATGCACTCCACACTCCTCTTTTGTCATTGGCTCAAGTGGTCTGATTCCGAATTACATTCGACTGTCCTTTGTTTCAGGTGAATCAAATGGAGTGGGGACTTCCGCCTGTATACTGCGACGTCTACATTGCCATGGACGTCACTTGCAGCACCTCATCCATTTGCAACTTGGTCGCAATCAGCATCGACAGGTAAGAAATTCAAATTAACAAGCTCCAAATGCTCCTTTTCATCCTTTTCATCCTTCTCTCCTTTTGAATTTGTCAGTTTCTTGAACATGTCCATTTGCACAGTTACTAAATAAGCTTCAAACGTCTTTCAGTTGGAAATTATTTCTGGGGAATTTCATTTTGAAGACTGGGAATGCTTGTTAGTACAGCAAATAAACAGAGTCATTCCGAGCATCAATGGAACATGAAAAGGAACCAAAATAACAACTTTTGATAAATAAAGTTTCTAAAGGCTAAACAAGGATGACACGAAGGGACAGAGCAATGATCCTCACTTGCGTCAACAAACATTTGGAGCAGTTGGTAAAAGTTTATGAAAAGATTGAATTTATTATGAGGATTGGACAGGAATCCAATAGGAAATTGACATGCGGATGGACAGTTGAAAAACTTCCGTTTTTAATTTGACACATAAGGATGATTAATGAGGTTGATGGGCAGTTGGTATTAGGAAATTAAAAATCTGAAACTAAAAAAAAACGGATTCTGAGCTTAGATTCCAGAGACGCCTTGGAAATTCTAATCTTGGAAGAGCGTCCCTTGAGCTGAAGGCAAATGTTCTTCTAGATGAAGTGCAAGATGGCAAATCTGATTCTGTTATTCATTTCTCTTATGCGAGGAACATGGGAAATTGTTCCCAAAGGGGAAACATGTCCCAATTTTTAAATTGCAACATGCAAATTGAGGCTCTATTTTTTTATTTCATCCAAAAATCTGAAAGAGGTTCGAACGTTGTTCCTTTTCTAATTAGCAAAAGTCCCAACCTCGGAGGGATGGTTTTAATTTTATTAATTTCTGCAGTAGGGTGCAGCCTTTGATGTGATTTCGTTCATGCGTGAATTTAGTAAAGGCGTCAAGGGATGAATAATTTGTGTTAGAGCAGAAGACCAGTACATAAATGATCTAACGTACAAGCCTTGACGTCAGCTTTAGATCATTCCAAAGGCCTTGAGGACGTGGTTTTTGGAATTAGACTATGTTTTTATTTTCATTGATTTCCTGGTTTGCAATTTATGTCAAGAAGGTTCAGGTCGTAGTGACGTCTGTTTACGTCAAGGGCCCTTCCCGGGATCCACAGAATTTGGACAGGCAACGGGATTTATGGGAGTCTCCCTGCGGGATTATAAGACTCTTCGCTCATCTCCCTTTGCTGGAATTCCTACCAATTTCGTTACTAATTTCATTGAAGCCTCCCACCTCCTGAGATGTGAAAGTGAAGCCTTCTTTAATGAAATATTCCTAGTTTCACTCGAGTGAAAGCGAGGCGGAAGTGGGAGTGAACCGGAAGTGAAACCCACAACTGAACTCTTCAGCATTGATTTATGCACAGCTCCTGTCACGGGATGATGAAGGATGTGGGGCGCAGGCGCAGGTTCTAATTATCTAAATTGGTCCATAGGTTCATCGCCGTGACCCGACCGATAAAGTACGCCAAGCACAAGAGCAACACTCGCGTTTGGTTGACGATCCTGTTCGTATGGGTGTTTTCTGGTCTCGTTGGATCTCCGATTGTTCTAGGCCTGAATACTCCTGACCTGGATTCTGCGCATTACATTTGCTCCTTCCACAACAAGTACTTTGTCCTCTTCTCGTCGCTCTGCTCCTTCTACATCCCTTGTGCCATTCTCGTCTTCTTGTACTATCGTATCTTCAAAGTAAGTCAAGGGATGGACGAGAGCTCCCAATTTGCAAAAGTAATGTCTCCTTTGTCCCTGTCCCCACCACCGTCCCATTAATAAAACATTGCCAGTCCTCCATTCACAACAACATTCATGAGGGCTTTGTTTGGTTTCTAAACAAGACCCGCTGGCCCTTTCATTTTCATGTCGGTTTGAAACTTTTAAAAAGAGAAATATACGAGCATTAAATCTTGACTTTTGATTCTTCTGCTCTTTGATTTGATTTTTCAATTACTCATGGAAGACTTAGTTACAACGGATCATGAAAGAACATTTTGCTCAACCCAAGCGAAATGAAACTCCGCTAGCAAAGCGAGAGCTTCACCAAAGACATATAAGCTTGTCTTTTTTTTTATTTGTGACTTCCCTGATTCCTGGGAATGGAACTAATGCCGTTAATTTCCGCAAGTTCCTTTGGAATCTGAGGAAGAGACAAAAGTAACTTTCTCACAAGAAGAAGTTTCTCCGTTCCCTTCATTTGGGAACTACTTAATTGCGTCTTTACTTTCATTTTTTCAAACTTTTTCTTTTCCTCGTCTTTCCCAAACTAATCAAAATGGAGAATGGGAAACGCTTTCAGACACCTTGACTTTGTATGCTTTAAATTTTAAAATGGAAGCTGAAAAGAGGCTGGCTGTCAAAGTATCAATAAAGCTTCCATTCGCACGCTCCTTCACAACTTTAAGAAAAGTTTTCCCTTCTTGAAACACACAAAGGGAATTAATCCTCTGACACTAATGACGACTTTTCACTCTTTAAGAAAATAATGATCTCAATTGAACACTCGCATCATAGACCTCAAAGGTCAACAAAGGTCAATAAAGCTCGGTCCAAAAATAATTGTGTACATTTCCAGGTGATTCGTGAGCGAGCGAAGAAGTTGGCTGCAACGCGTAAAGCGAACACCAAGGGCAGCACTGTGATTGAAAATATCGCTCAAACGAAGAAGTTAGCAGAGACTGCGCTTGGTGGTGGTCCGTCCAATGTCCCTACACCCAGCAAGTCACCGAATCTGGAAGAAAGGACGGGTAGCGGAAGTCAGGTGAGGATAGAGTGTGGGAAGTTCAAAAGAAAGTCTGCCATTGCTCCGGTATTGGGTGTAATTTGGGAGTCTCTCTGGTGAGCCCCATTTCCCATGTTTAAATATTTGAAGAGAAAACAGGGATTTGAGTTCACCCGCATTTATCCAAGACTCCTTTGATTTCCGAATGAGTGATTGGAAGCTATTCCTCTTCTCGGTGGTTCAAAGGATCAACGAAAAGTTACATTTAATGAGTGATCCGAAACAGGGGTGGGGAGACATTGACCTCTCCCAACCTAGGCATCAAACTCTGAGCCATGTAAGCTCTTCGTTCGGCCTTGAAACCCAAAAATCAGCGTTTCTGTTTTGTCTATGGAGAAAGTCAACATTCACTGGTCGTAAAAACACTCTGTAAAAGCAGGCTGTACAGAATACAGAAAAGAGGGGTTTTGATTTTGAATGTCCGGATGTGTTATGGTTTCACAACTAGGAAAGAGGGTGGAGTGGAAGGTTGTGATTGGAGTAAATTCTGAATTTGATTTCCCTGATCTCCTTACACGGACTTTTTCCTATTGGGTATTCAGAGGAGCAACAATGCCAAGGGTCTTTTAGACTGTAATGTGGATTTCTTGCAATTCCCGAGTCCCTTTTAAGAGTAAGGGACTCCAAGTAAGGGTCTCTCGTCCTGGAGATGAGAATCGACAATTCCATTATCTCCTTTTATTGAATTAACCGTTAGAATGGTGATGTATTCAGAACCTTGCCAAAACCATTTCTGCTGTTCCGTTATTAAGAAGACAATGGAGTCGGGAGTGGATCAATATCATTCCCTTCACCTGGTCCTTTAGACATCATCAAGGGACTCTCTGAGCTTCGTTGCAGTGAACTGTAAAGAAGGGATTGACAATGGAAGGAAGCATCCGGTGATTTGAAACCAGGCGGGGAGTTCTCTCCCTCATTTTCCACATGAAATCCATCCTCTCCCTAAGGATCAGTTTTCTCCGTCTGAATGATGAGGAGCTCCTTTAATCAAAAAGTTGCCAATTTATCCTTTTCCAGGACGAAGGGGAGGAGAAGGAAGACGACCTTGAGAACGAGCTGGACGAAGATGCTTCTCCAGACTCAGCAGAGTGTCAGATCATCCCAAATAACCAAGTGGCAACTGCCTTTGTCCTCGCTTCGGTTCGAGTTGACGACAGGTGAGTAAAAATCAAGAACCAACTTACCAACCAATAGGATCTTTTATTCATACAAACTTCTCCAGCGGAAAGCTTATTCCTACTGGAAAACTTTTCTAGAGAGGTTGACTCTGGAAACTTCCGGTTGAGTGGACTTGTTTGTGCCGAGATCAATATGGAGATGACAATTTCTTTTTGTTTTGTCAAGGGGTCCTTTGGGTCGTGGGATTGAGGCCAATGGGAACCATGATTCTGGCTATGCCCCTTCCAATTTGGAAGAGGGACCCTGCACTACAATCGCTGTGGACATTTCTCAAATCAGCCCGAAGCACTCCCTTCTCCTTCACCCTGTAAGTACTCAACTTTCCATGACACTTTTCCCCCACATTTTCTCTTCACTTATAAACTTTGTTAAGGACGTACCTCAAACGTAGACAAAGAACGTACCTTTCTTTTCGCCATTACTGCGAAGATAATAGAGAGCACATGGAGGAAGTGAAGTTAAGATTCTCTTAATGCCGCTTTCATAAATTCCAAGTGGACAAATGGGGGCCAAGAAGTGTCTCTTCCGCAGCTTGTCTATCAAAGGACTTTGCTTCCTTTGTGGTTGAAATTGATTTTCATTTGGGTGTTTTCCTTTGGGCCTTGACTCAAGTGCCTTACCCACACAAACCACCTTTATTGTCTCCGTGACCTTACTCCTTGCTCAAGAGTCAACAAAACGCGAGAAAAATTGAGAAGAGAAAGGCTAGACTTTGTTCCAAGAAGCGCGTTTGTTTCCCCTGTTGGTTAATTGCTTTTATGAAGTAGACCTTTAGTCTCCACTTCTAAGCTCAGTGTCACATAATTCCTGTTCCTCATGTCAAGTTCACACTTTACAAACTACTACACTCTCAAAGATCTATGGTCTAAACCCTTATACTTACTCGAGAGGAGACCGTGGGAAGAAACCATTAAGTCCCTTCTCCCCAAGTGCCAGAGGACATGAAGGGAAATGGCCTTCTCATAATTTAAACTCTTGCTCTCTGCCTATGACACTTTCAACATCCCATTGCTTCCAAATTGACCTCTTGTTTGACCTTGTGTTTGCAGGATCAGTGCAAGAGGAATGGGTTGAGCCAGTCACCAAAGAAAGATGACCAGGGCTCAGTGACAATTGGGGAAGAGGCTTCGAGTAGCGGTAGTACGAAGAAGACCTCAGTCCCCCCGCCAGCAGGAAGTCGCTTCACCATTTGCAAAGTACACAAAGCAAGTCGGAAGAAGCGGGAGAAATCTTCTGCAAAGCGGGAGAGAAAGGCAACCAAGACATTGGCCATCGTCCTCGGTAAAAGCTTCTTTCTTCCTTGGCTACGCTGAAACTCATCCATGACAATGGCCTTTGAACGAGGACAAAAGGGACACGCCGAGTCCTTGAGGAGATTCCAAAAGAGGTTCAGAAGGGAAACTGACTTCACACATCCTCAAGTCGAGGAATCCACTCCAACAAACTCTAAACTTTCCTTTTGTTTTTCCATTTATGAGAAAATTCCTGTCCTTCCGCTCACTTTCTGCAAAAGATTTTTAATTTAAAAAACGGAGGGGGGTGGGGATGGACTTCTAGGAACTAAGGAGGGGCCCATTGACCTATAAAAAAAAACTAATTTCAAATTAATCCCCATTTTAAAACTATCTTAAATTTTCTGTTTATTGAATGAAAAATGGGGAAAGGTCACCAACCTGATTTTCAAGTTTCCCAAGGGCGTAACCCGAACTGAACAAAATTGTTTTTTTTTCGCGTAGGTTTGTTCCTGGCGTGCTGGCTTCCATTTTTCACGTGTAACATAATGGACGCCCTTTGTTCGTTGATGTCAAAGGACGAGAGTTGCAACCCAGGGCTTGTAACTTTCCTGCTAACCACGTGGCTTGGTTACATCAACAGCTGCTTCAACCCCGCCATCTATACTGTCTTCAACCCTGAGTTCAGAAAGGCATTCAAGAAACTACTCGGATTCAAGCCATGAATCTCAACTAGCAAATACTCGAGCGTCGAGCCTAGGGGTCAAGGGGCGTGGGCTTGAGTCCCCCCACTGTCCCTTGGAAGGTGCTTCTCCAGAGATTATTAACTCATTCCAGAGTCTCCTCATTCCCAATGTACCTATTCAAATGGTCTACTACACAACCAAATACGTCGTGCTACACTAAACCCAAAGTAATTATTCTTGGATTAAGAATGTGGGAAGAAAGGAGCTTGAAGGGATTGAATTCCAGGATCAAAGGTCCCCCTTTCTAGAAAGTAGAATTTTAGAAGTTTGTTAGAAACTGCGTCAAAACCATTCTGTACGTATCACTAATTAAATCCTTGCTTACCAACTTCATCACTCAACTCAGGAACTCAGATAGAAACAATGGAACCTGTATCAGTGAATAAATGTTAATCAAACATCTCAACCTTTGGTTTTAAAGAGGCTTACCAGGAGCTCCAGAGCCTCTTAGGAAGCCACAATATTGACCCAATTACTCAACACGGAAATTAATTCCAATTATAGAATATATACTCTGAGGGATCCTAAGAAATCCGAGAAACTTATAAACTAGGAATCCACTTTAATTTGCAAGAGGCTAATCCGATTGTGTGGAACCACAGAAATATCCCAGCCTGAAAGAAGAGCGTTACAAACTGTCAAGCCTCTTATAGTGTGTAAGTCCACTTTTACTATAATGAGGAATCGGGTTTTTGAATTTTACAGAGGGGTCCTGACTACTGACTTAGAAGGAATCCGCTCACTCTTGTGTTCGTTTTTAGATAAGGGGCGTTGCATCTTCTGCTTTGGTTTCTTTTACAACTCGAGTAACATGCTTCTGGGATCTTCCACGGCAGTTTTAATTTTCTTGAGGAACGTGACAGCCTCACGCCCATCGATCAGACGATGGTCGTAGGTGAGTGCGACGTACATCATTGGACGAATCACCACCTGAGAATCCGCACACACGCAATAAATCTAATTGGATTCCGAAGAGTAAAAGAATTCCAGAGAGTCACTCACCTGTCCATTCCGAGCAACTGGTCTCTCCACAATGGCATGCATTCCCAAAATAGCCGATTGCGGTGGGTTGATGATCGGCGTTCCATAGAGAGAACCAAAAACACCGCCGTTGGAAATGGTGAAACTTCCACCGTCCATGTCTTCAATGGCAAGGGCTCCATCCCGAGCTTTGGCTCCGAGGGCAGCCATACCCTTTTCAATATCAGCGTAGCTCATAGATTCAACGTTCCGAAGGACAGGAACCACGAGGCCCTAAAATGTCAATTACTTTATTATAAACGTGTCTGGTAGTAGTTAAGAAGGAATGTGAATTTAGCCATTACCTTTGGAGTGGCCACTGCCACAGAGATATCGACATAGTCACGATAGACAATCTCGTGTCCATCAATGACAGCGTTGACAACGGGTTGATCCATCAGGGCATATGCCGATGCCTTCACAAAGGGAGACATGAAGCCCAGCTTAATCCCATGCACCTTCGTAAAGCTCTCTCCGTGTTGTTTCCTCAATTCGATTACATTGCTAAAACAAAAAGGTTTTTGATGTCACACGTCACAAGTCATAATGCACTTTATCCATTCCATTACCTCATGTCAATTTCATTGAAAGTCGTGAGCATTGCATTGGTGTTTTGAGCCTCTTTCAATCGCTCTGCAATTCTCAACCGCATTCGATTCATCTTCACACGCTGCTCCGTGCGAGTCCCCGTGATTTCCTTTGTAGGATCTGCAGGAGGTATCTGAATAGAATTGAAAAATAAATTAAACCCGATTCTTATTTTCTTGGACTGAGAAGCTGTTTACTTTCACTCTGGCACTCTCCAGACTTTGTGGTTTTACGGCAGTTATAGGCACGCTTGACATTGGTTTCGTCGGCGGAGCAGGGCGTGGTGGTGGGGCAGCGGGTGGGGCTTGTTGCTGTTGAACTGGCGCCGGAGCCGCTTCCTTTGGCGCCGCTGCTTTAGGTGCTTCTGCAGCAGCTTGCGGTGGCGGCGGGGCTGCCGTTCCTGCGGCTTTCTTAGATTCCCCTATGTAAATCATAGCATTTAAAACATCTCCTTCAACTAAAGTTGTAGTTTGGATAGATATGTGTAACCTGTGATGCGAATTTTGCACAGCTCCATCCCGGGTTTTACAGTTGTTCCATCTTCTACGAAACGCTCTTCAATCACTCCGCTTCCAGGTGATGGAACTGGGATAGAAGTCTGTCAAAAAATCCAATTTATGAAAAGAAATAACCATTTATAACTGACGCAAGAGGCTTACTTTATCCGTTTCGATTTCACAAAGTACTTCATCCTCGGCTACACTGTCCCCAACAGCTGCAAATACATTAATAAATTTACGACATCCAACATTATTGCTTTAGATAAATCACTGTACCTTTCTCCCACCTCACATCTCCTTCGCTAATTGAGTCCGCGAATGGTGGGACTGTAACCAGTTTGATGTCGTTTGCAAATACATTGGTAAGATGGATCCATCGCTTGTTTCCTGACCACCATGCTCCATTACACGAAGCTCTGACATGGACATTTCTACTGGCAGTACTAAAACAATCAAATTACAATTAATTTTCTATGAAACTAAACTTAACTGTGTCTTTCTTACATTAGTTTCCCAGCTGGGTATATACTGATTGGTCTTTTGGTGCATTGTACAAGGGACTTTTCTAAATCACTGAAACTCCTGCGGATCGCCTGAATAGACAAAAATAATTCAATTAATCACATGGATGATTAACTTAGGCTGTAATTACCTACCTTCTTTAGACAAAGCTTTCCACCGTGGCTCCCCAGCCGGAACATAATGATGAGCCCTGGAAATGATTAACAAAATCAGTAAGAATTCAACCAACGTCACAATGTCAACTGGAACAGAGGCTGGGTATCAGACCGGAGACAAGTCACGAGGCAGGTCACGAGTACATTTGTGATGACTCAAAGGCATAGCCGTTTTGCGGTACGAACCATGCCGTCAACTGAACCCTTTGATCATTTAATCAGTACTTTCTTTAAGTTACTTACCTGGTGGACTTAATTAGAAGGAAGCGATGTTAATTAATTGAAGGAGTTGAGCAGATTTACCCAACTACCGACCTTCTTCCTCCATAAATAAATTGCACCTCGACCTCACAAAAAACTACCAGATCCAACGACCCTCCTCCTGGAAATCGAGGGAAGGCGAAGCTGGGCATTCACTTGAACCGAAAAGGTCAAAGGTTACCTGGATGAATTAATTACCGCTGATGTAACTGAACTTATTAATGATGTTTAATACTCAACTAAGGCCTGGGTTAACATAATTCACATATGAGTTACCAGTGGGACCCTTAAACAAGTGGAAATTGGACTCTTCTTTAAGCAAAGGGTATTCGTCCCTTGAGTTCAACAACAATAAGATTCGAGAGGGGTACTTAGCTTCTTTTAGTATCTGTAACTTCTTTTCTAACTTGAGGTTAAGATTCGAGGTCGTAGACGAAGAGCATTTCCTTTGGGCCAAGTCCAGCCTCGCTGAACGTAGGTGGCTCAGGGATTTCGTCGGTTGGTTTGCATGGCAGTTTCCTCTTGGGGAAATTGGTTGCAATTTCAAAGAAATCAGGGGCATCGGGATGGCTAAAGACAAAATAGTAGAGTTGCTGAAATGAAACAAAAGAGCCAAAGTTATCCAGTTGGTCTGATTATCCAAAGCCCATTGTTATTTACCTCGAGTGAATCTGTATTTCGAAAACGTCTTTCCAACCTGTTTCCATTAGGAAGTTTAATCACAACTCGAATGACTCCGGGCTCACTCCCATCAGGCTCTGCCAACAACCGTTCCTTTGTCTCAACTTTCAAACGCTGCAGTGCCTGACAGACATGATGAATGAAAATTGGAAAACTTTTTGACTGTGTTGGAGTGAAATAAAAGCTTTTTCTATACCTCTCTTTTTGCATTTTCCTCTTCCACTAGTCGCTCCTTTTCCAGTTCCTCCTGCCTCTTCCGCTCATTCTCTTCCCGTTTTCGTCTCTCCTTTTCCTGATCGGCCTTGAGTGACTCCAAATAAGCGGCGTCCTGTTGCTCTCGCAAGGTCTGGGTCATGCTACGCTCAAGTCGATCTTGACGCTCGGCAACGAGAAAGGCTTCATTGTCGGCAATGGCTTGCTGGAGTCTGGCCACAACCCGACTTGCATCAGTGACTCCCTCGATTCTAACAGCAAACGAATCCAATTGAAACAACTTTCGTAAACTTACTGAATTTTATATATGCGAAATCTTACCTTGCGACAATTGTCATCCGATGGTTCTTGAGGGCAATGAGAGCCAAGAATGGGTATGTGTGTTCCCGGAGTGCTTGAGAAGTTCGGTATCCTTCCGGAGTGGAGACTGAGCAACCCCAGAAAAGCATGTTCTCCCTTCACAAGGTCAATCAAGTCTTGATTTCCAAGAACATTTCGGCAAAAAGGATCCGTGTTGGTGTGCTCATCGCTTTGGAGGTAGACTAGGAGAAACTTGAGCTCACGCTTGGCATCATTGAGGGCTTGCCCATAAGTACCCTGGATAAGAATTTTTAGCAAAATTGATAATGAGTACACCAATCAGACGCTGACGCATTACCTGATAAAACACTGGATGATTAGTACCGTATTTCAAGTTATGCTTGGCGATGAAGGTAGTGACATCTTGGACAGGATCAGTGATGGCTGTAAAACACGAATGTATAAAACAAGTAACATTTATGGAGTTACTATACTAATAAGTGTGATCCCTACCTCGTCGAGGGTCAGGTTGTAGCAGTCTGAGGCCATAACCAATGAAATTCCAAAGGTACCGGAAAATGAAGTCAAAGGGATGGGTGATCACCCTCCAAACCCACTGGAGCACCCCGGTGTTGTTGTTACTTGCAGGATGCACACGATCTCTTGGATTTTGACGTTCTAACGCTACCGCTTCATCTTCAACTGGTCGGGGTGGGGATACTAAAGGCGGTTGTTGCGGCTGAATGTATGATAATGAATTTGGAATTTGCTCAAAACCCATGTGACGAGAAATGGCGTTTAGCAGGTCCCATTCATTTGCCTCAAGGATACGGCGTGATTCCGCCATGTCTTCCATTCCCGTGACAGCCTGAAAATATAAATTGCAATTGTTAAGTATTCCATAAGTCATAGAGTGTAGAATCCAACCTGGAATTCTAGGATAAGTTCCATAAAAACTTCTGGTAGATCCGCTACATCCTGGGGTAGATTCTCGTGTCCTGGACGAGGAGGATTGTCAGGTGGAGGTGGACTCGCAGGCTCACGACCTTCCATTTCTCAAGATGACCTTCTTTAAGTGTCTATAGACGAATGATGGCTAGATTAAGCGGAGCTACTGGAATTAGTGGAATTTGAGTTTAGCAAATAACCTTTTATAAATTACAACTATCCAGTGACCTAAAGGGTCAAGTGTGCTCCTGTTCCCGACGAAGAAAGTAAGTTACTTGTACGTTACTTGTACCTTGTCAGACTGAGGAGATTGACCTGATCGTTGACCTGCTGATGAGCCGATGATGATGTGTTTTCTTCAAAGCTCAAATTTTATGCCATGAAACAGAAAAAGTAGGAAAATTAAGAGAAATCCGAGTTGGGCATCCGATGTCGGCAAAAGGGAAATCAATGGAGTTTTAGAAAAAATGAATTCCCGCAGTTGACTTCCAAGCTCCAGGGATGCCCGTTGAGGTCACTAAATTCCAGTTTAATTTATCCATAATTGATTCTGAATTGCTTGATATCCTCTATTCTGATTGGCTGTGAAACCCTCTAGAAGTTCGCAAGCCCCTTGGGCAGCTAAAGCTCAAAGCAGACATTTTTAGCCATCAGTGAGGCAGCTCAAAGTAGACGCCGGAAGTCTTTATTTACTTTTATTTAGCCGGAAGTAGCACTTGTAATTGGACTTTATAGTTGCATTATAAGCAAACCCGTTTACACCAATGGCCTCCTGAATTTTGAAACGTAGTGCT
>VNWY01000594.1:0-36011 GCA_009869845.1 Pseudachorutes palmiensis | reverse complement strand
TCGAACTAACTTTGACCCTTCAATTGGTTCTTCCCACTGGATTATGTGGAATCGGCGTTTAGCTAATAGAATATTGTTTAAAGCTGTTACGTTAGAGAGTAATTACATCCTCTGTGCATTCATTTTTTATTCCATTGGCCCTTCAATCGCCATTGCCACTTTCGTATTGCATGAATTATTTTTTCATTTTTATCTAAAAATCTATTTTAATAGGATGTACAATATAGTCAGTGAATGTGTCATAGCATTATTTTCACACCCCAACAGGGTTGACAAATTCCCATTCACGTAAAAGACAACTGCTTTGAAACTAAACTTTGTATTGAAATTGAATCGTTTCTCGTTTTAATAAACCGTGGTAACCCGGGTATAACAAAGTAGCGGATGTCCGGATGTTATATACCCGGGAAGTTGACCTGTTACCAGCACCGGATTCTTGACAAAAGCGATTGTAGGGTAGATGTAGAGCTTTCATTTGTCACTACAAAGACTTGAATACGTTGATTCCTTCCGGTTTTATCGCATGGGCACTGCATTCTTAGGTAGAAATATCATTCTAACAGGTGACCTAAAGGTCACAGGTCAAAATGCCAAATAGAAAAGTTGTTCATCTCGATGAGACAAACAACTTTTGTAGAAGTCATTTTTCGCGTTATGAGGTATTGCCAACTTTGACCTTGACATTTGACCCGGAAGTGACCTTCCGGGCAATGTCAACATGGCGTTTCTGTATTGGGATCATGAGGAACTCATAACCGTAAACAGATTTGAAATCGGTCCAGTAGTTCCTGAGTTATTGAAGGACGACAGACAGACAGACAGACCAGACAAATGCATAAAGTAGCTACCGCTACTTAATAAATGGGCTTGGACGCCGAGAGTCAAAAATACAAGGCCTTTACGACTGCAAACTCATCAGAATTTGGTCGAAAAGGCAGAAATGTACAGTAGCTTCAACTCGACCAGGAGATCATAGCATTTGACGATTTGACGATTTTACAAAAGCTCATTCGTTCCTACGCTCGGATCATTTGAATGTCATTTTTGAAGTAATTTGACTTCTGGGAGTTCCAAATGCGTCAACTTCTGGTGCTATAAATCATTTCGACAATGTCGGAATAAAACAAGTGGGAATAATTTATGGTTACAATTTCAACGGAAGCGGAAATAAATTATGCATTGTTACAATGGCAATTGACACGGTTAAAAATGAGTTCCGAAGGACATGATCGGAACATTTTCCGAGTTTTCTAAACCTTTTACTAACCTAGGAAAATGAAATTCCTTTTCTTGTTGATTTGCGTTGGTTTAGTTCACGGTGCAGGTAAATGACGGTTTTTAACAAAGAATTTATGCTTTAATCAGACCAATTTTTAGTTATTCGTACTGAAGCTGATGCTTCACACTCAGGTGGAAATGAAACGGCACCACAGTTTGATTTTTTCATGCACGAGACGATGTTGATACCGGTAAGCTGAATTGAAACTGGCTGGAAATAAGGGTCTATAATCTCTGTTCAAACTGTCTTAGGACCGTGTTGACAATGCTCGAACAAGCGGAAAATGGCCTGGAAATACAATACCGTATGAAATAAGTTCCTTGTACAATGCAAACGAGAGGAATATTATAGTTGCGGCTATTCGAGAATACACTTCTAAAACGTGTGTCAAATTCGTCGTTCGCAGAGGCCAAGCTGACTATATTCACATTACCCCGGACGATGGACAAGGCCAATCGGTGGCTCCTTATTGCTATTCCTATGTCGGTCGCATTGGGGGAAAGCAATTTGTCAAGATGTTCAATGAGTGTGTTCGTTCGTCTGCAATGATCCATGAGCTGGGTCATGTCATTGGGTTTGATCATGAGCACAACCGATCCGATCGGGACAATTTCATTACTATCTTGTGGGATAACATAGACCGTAGATTCCACCATGCTTATGAGAAGTCTAGGGGTTATGACAACCTGGGAGAGGCTTATGACTACTACAGTATCATGCACTATCCTGATTACTCATATGCTAATTCCGGCAAAGCGTTCACCGTTAAACGGCAAGGGATCGACATTAGTCGTGAAAATGAGAGGCTAACTAATCTTGACATTCGCAAAATTAGAAAATTCTCTGGGTGCTAAAATAAAACAAAGAATTTTGACAGATAAAATGCCTGCCCTTACCGGATTGACAACTTCCCGTTCACATAAAATTCTGCTTCTGATCTAGTTTTTATTAGAACGCGTTGACCAAGTAAATTAGGCAATGAATTGGAGTTTCTTTTTTCAGGAATGAGTTTAAAGGCAATATTTCAATTAAATATTCCCTGCTTGGCTCAGAACACATATCTTAATGGAGAGTCAACACTGTAACTGCTTATTCTCAAGCAGATCCATTTTTAATGCTCGTCTACCGTCGACACCGTACGGTTTCGTTTTTCATACTGGCTTTCCGCAGAATTTTGCTTTGATCAACCATGAAAACTGCTTAGAATAGCAAGGTTTTGTACAAAAATTAGAGATTTATTGCAGGCGACTTAAAATAATTGCGACTCCATTTAATTAAATATTGGAGCATTTTCTTGACTCCGACATGTTCGACTAAATTATTTACAGCACTATTTCGTTAAGACTAAGACCTTAAATGCCTTTATTTCGCATATGGAAAAGTACTTTTCGCACTGCCAAAAGTTATTTCCGTTATAGTGAGTATAAACATGCTGCTGTTGTAATACTGTAATAAAGCAGCAAAGAGAGTTTCATCCAATTAAAGCTTCAATTAAGGCAATATCAAATTCACATCACATTAAATACCTTACAGTCCATTTGTTCTTATGTAAAATGGATTCAAATTGAAAAAAGAATAAAATATTCCGTTCACTACAAATTAAGTACAGCATGATATCGGGACAAACGTGTGACGATACGTAACGGCGATTTAGTCGGACTCATGCAAATGACTTGTCGTATAGCCAACGCCGTCGTCCTTATGATGATGAGAATTCTCACATTGGAATGAATCCGAATTCGGCTGGAAGGACATGGTGGAAACGACTCCTTCTTCTCCAACCTAGAAAACGATACGACATTTATTATTACTGAACCATGCAGTCATAAAATGTTCAGCTTTAAACTCTTAGTTAAGTTAGATGGTTGCACAAATTATCATTTTATTTAAGGAAAGATGGCTAATGCAGCTGTGTAATGATAATTAGTTGTTATGAAAGAAAGCTGAACTATTTTGAATAAAGCAAAAACTTCACTCCACCAGTGACAAAAGCTGTTTGCTCGTTGGCGTGCTGTTTGAATTGGCACGCAAACGTGGCGTCCGTCGACACATGTGTCGCTCCACCCAATTTAACATCATGACCACAGAGTCAGTGCTTGGAAGTCGCTTGTCTGCGGAAGTCCGGATTGTATGCGAAGGTGTTACGCGGAATGTAACGGCCATGCCTTTTAGTGCCTAAGAAAACAGTAGACATTTCAATTTGCTTTTCGTTTTTAAAGTTAACTTTCAAACCTGCATGGCATCTTCATCAGTGACATCATCACCAGCGTAGATAATTCTTACTCTTTCATGCCAATCGACACCAAATGCTGTAAATAAAATGGTTAAGAAAGTCAAAAATTGGTGATATTAATCAATTCAATTTCAAACCTGTGCGTAGAATGTAAATACTTGCTCTTCCTTTGTTCCAAAGGACTGGTGGCCGAGCTTCAAGGACGCAATGCCCATGTCCTGAAAGTTTAGAATTCAGTTATTTATAAATTTAAACATTTTTACATATTCCATACTCACCAACGTTGAACTCGTTTTTACGCATCAATTCGATAGCGCGCTTAATCAAATCCGGTCGCTTGGTGACATCTAGCCCACGATAATGGAGTGTGAGCACTGCGCCTTTGTTTTCAACCCAAGCTCCGTCATGGCATAACTGAAATACGACAAAAGTTATTCTAAGTTGATAGCCTTAATGACTTGTATCCAACCTCATCTTGAAGCTCCTTGAGCAAGTTGCTAACTTTGTCTTCATACGCCATTGGCATTGGATGTACAAATTTTGTACCATCGGGATGCAAAATCTCAAGCCCATGATTTCCAGCGTATGTGATGTCATTGATTCCCACAAGTTCTTTCACATTCTCGACACTCCTTCCGGAAATGATGGAAATAAAAACGTCAGGGTTGTGCGACAACCGCTCGAGCACCTTGAAATTAGTAAAAGTGTTAAAACAGGATATTTACATAAATTAAACTCTGTTCTTGTACCTTTTTAGTTCCATGTGGGATAGTAGCCATGTCTGGATGTGGTTGAATTGGAGCAAGTGTTCCATCATAATCCAGAAGCAACGCTAATTTACAAGTGGAACCAACATATTTTGACAAGTAACCTTCAAAGTCATCAATGGTCACCGGAGTCATCGTATCAGGAAGAATTTCTTCTCCATCCTCAACTATGAGGAGCCCCATTGCCTAATTAAAAAATAAAATAACTAAATCGAAAACAGAATTATTTTCTTCAACATACTTTTAAGAAAGATTTCATCCAAAAGTCCACATTGTAGATTTGCTCACGCCGACGCAAATGAAGCATTCGAACTTCTCGTTCGTCTCTTGGCATAGACAACGCACGGTGAAGAACCTCAGCGGAGTCGTCCAACTCGTATGGATTTACAGTGAGAGCCTCGTGCATCATCTCCCCTGGAAATCAATAAGAAAACTATCGATCTAATATTTCATTAGGATGTTTGTAAAATAAGCTCGATATTTACCAGCTCCAGCGAATGGAGACAGAATAAGCACGCCAGGCTCATCAATTTGACACGCAACGAATTCCTTGGCCACCAAATTCATTCCATCGCGAAGTGGAGTCACAAGTGCCACCGCTGCTTCGCTATAAGTTAATTTTGATTTTGAAGGATTACAGATTAAAGTGAAAATGAGCAAACTACCGATAAAAAGCTGCCAGTTCTGCCTGGCTCACGCATCCATAAATGTAGCGAATCGGAGACCAATTTGGTGTTGTGAAGCGTCCATTGATGCTACCAACAACTTGGTCCAATTCTTCTTTCAAGTCCTGATACTCCTTAACATCAGTTCTGGAGGGAACCGCAATTTTCCATAAATGTAGCGAATCGGAGACCAATTTGGTGTTGTGAAGCGTCCATTGATGCTACCAACAACTTGGTCCAATTCTTCTTTCAAGTCCTGATACTCCTTAACATCAGTTCTGGAGGGGACCGCAATTTGAAGAAGCGTCACCTAAAATTCGTTTGAAGTTTAACAATGTTTTTAAAAAAGGTGCTTAAAGTTTTACTTTTTCCTTGTATTCTGGATGATATTCGAGAAGCCGCTCGAAAGCTCGGAGTCGTTGGACGAGCCCTTTCGTGTAGTCAAGTCGGTCAACTCCTAGAATCAATTTTTGATCCCCTGATTTCAAAACTTGTGGAGATTCTTCAGCAAGCTTGACAAAGCTATCAAACGGGATTCCAATTGGGAGTGGACGAATCCGCACAGTTCTTCCACCGTGTTCCACCAACATGGCGTTTCGATCGACACGGTCATCCCAGACGTCGTTGGCAGCAGTCAATGAAATTGAGACAATAATCATTGATATGGAATCCAACCATGTCACAACCCAACATTCCTTGGAGGACTTCGTCATCCCGAGGAAAGAGTCGGAAAATATCCCTCGGTGGAAACGGGATATGAAGAAAGAATCCAATTTTGCAACGAAGATTTTCCTCATCGGCCTTTTGCCGGATTGTATTCGCTGCTGTCATCAAGTGATAGTCGTGGATCCATACTAGTGGTAGCGGTGCGTCAGGCTCTTGAGCTGCGCAAACATTTCTCAAAGCCTCAATTGTTTTCTCAGCAAAGACAGCATTAACTTTTGTATATGCCTGAAACAAAGAATCCAAAGTAAAATATTTAACAGGAATTTGAAAGTCTTGATGACTAACATCCCAGCTCTCGGCGCTGAAAATACAGCGATCTGGCATCGAGTGGAACAGCGGCCAGAAAGTTCCATTGCAGCATCCACTGGAAACCAAAAATTTAATGCTTTCTCTGCAATTGATTCCCAATAACTCACTTGTAGTAAGACATGAAAACTTCTTTCTCTAAATTCACAGGCACGACCTAAAAGAAATTAAAATAAAATAAAAACAAGCATTTGGAGTCCATTCCGTTATGAACCTGCTCCGGTTGCATTCCGGCAGTCGGCGATTTGTCATCCGGATCCGAATCTGGAATCTGTATTTCTCCTTGGATATCTTCCGAATAAATTCCAGGCCATCCTACCCATATTCCTTTGCACTGAACCACCACTGGAGCCACTGCTGTCACAAGTCCGCCAGCGCTGAAAAACAAATTAAATTGAAGGTTAGAGTTCATGAGCCCAGAAGGTAAAAGCTTAGACATCGCTTCCAATTAGGTGCTTCCGTGGAGTTTAATAATACAGAGTACAAAGATACAATAAACAGAAGGATATTTTTAGATTGGGTTTAATTGCTGTTTTCCTTTGGAATACAATTCATCCTGTGACAATTAACTCTTAGTCATAGAGACTTTGGACGTTTGGATCCAATGGAAAAATTTTAACTGCCGAATTGACAGTAATAACCGTTCCAATCCGTCATTTGTGATCATAAAAGATCATAAGTTTTTGAGTCATATTCATAAACCACAGGTCTTCGCCTTTGATTTCTATGACCAGAAGGCCGTTGTTTGCTAAGACAGCATTGTTTGCGGGTTTTCAGAAAATTCTTGTCAGCACTCTAGCGTTATCTCAGCGTAAGCCTCCCTGTATAAATATTTTGAAGATAATAATATGTAGTGCGTGTCATAAATGACCGCAGTCAGCGCCTCTTAAAAAACCAAAGGTTGGGCCTTAAAAATAGCCTTAAAAATATATGACCCAGAATGACTTATATGTAGTAATTATTTCCTCCAAAATCCCATACAAGCCCAAAGGGTTCGATGATTTTGTAGAAAAGTTTACTAGTTTACAACGAATTCTAAAAACATGATTCTGATTCTAAAATATTGAAAAGTTTAATAATAAAAAAAGTGAAGAAAACTCTGAAAACTTTCAAGCTTTTATGCGAGGCCTTTATAACTAAAATTTAACAAGAGGTTAATGACCTTTGCTTTACTAAATAAATGAGATTTCTATAAAAGCTCACCTGGATTGTCTTTCGTATTTGCCTTTTTGCTCGTTGAACTTGAGCACAAATGGCAGCCGATTGGAGACAACAATCAAAGGGCCTGACGACGCCGCTAGCGTACTAGCCGTCGGCATTGCTGCAGAAACGCTATTTGCCGAAATCTTGAAGCGCTGTAAGTTTAGTTCAGTAGGAGGAGGTTGGCAGCGTCAATCCCGTTGGTCGCTGATAGGCGAACTAAACTGAAAACTGGATGACAACAACAAGCGAGAGACTCTTGAATGTCATGAAGTTGGTAGGGAAGCAATGGAAAGTCACCCAAGCCCACGCACTGGGACGCTGATTTTCAGGAAATAAACAAGCTAAATTAAGTTCAAGCTGCCAATGAATCCAGATGAGCAGACTCCAAATGACCAGTGTGTTTCCAACCCTAAGAAGTGCAAGTGCGTGACCCTGTCCTGCGTAAGTCTGTCAGCGTGATATAAATATTCCACAACTCGAGGGCTAAGGTTCGCAAAATTTTTGGCACGTTGACCGAAAATGCCTAACCTATGCCAATAGAAAGCTCCGGGCAAGGAGGGGAAGTCGGGGAGCCTCGTGTGGCTCCAATCCGGGTTTCCGGGTTAGTGGAAAAATACCAGACAGCAGAAACACCCGATTTCCATCTGGAACGGATACAGAGCACACTTGCTCCGTTGGATTAACCTAGAAAAATATGAAATCGAATCAATTTCTACGAGCATTGATCGCATCCACGTTTTATTGATTCTGAAGAGTCAAAAATAAGTCCCGTCGTGGTCGATACACATTTGAAGCCTTATTTATACGACTTCCGGGCATTTCATTAAAATGCTGGAAATTGTACAAGCAACGATGTTGGGACAGATATGCGCTTGTTAGCATAAGGACTCGAGGCACAGCAATTTCCGGAGTTTAGAATTTAAAATTATAATCGTGTTATGTGTGCAATTTCCAACTTTGTCAATTGCCAAGCGTCACTGAAAAGCAACCACAGGGTTACAATTATAAGTTTGCATTTTTGATTTTTAGCTTCATTGGTATTAGACCCCAGGGAGAAGGCACAATTTCTGGGGTTTTGACTTTTTACGAAACAAATCTAATTTAAACTACGCGTACACCGAGTTAACTTTGCGCAATAAGTATAAACAAGAACAACATTGATTAACAAAAATTAAACATTCGACGTAACAAATCACAGCAATTCAACAGAGTTTTACAAAAGACGGAATTCTAACAAGACACAAGTAGCGTGTGTAATTTGAAGCCTAAGGATTTTAACAATTGAGGAAAATCAGTCTTTGATAAATTGAGAAATTAAACAAAAGAAACTGATGGGATTTTCAGTGTTAGTACAAAACCTAAACCCAGTAGTACACGATTTAAACACAGGTTTCTTAGTTACATGCAATGTCCATAATTAACAAACTTATTAATATAAAAGTACGTCATTTTCATAATATACCAGCCTACTTAGAACCCTATTTGATAGGCAGAAACTTTGTGAAAATTATTAAGTGTACTGAGGTTAGAAATTGTGGAAATAAATTCGAACATTAGAATCCATCGTCGATGTTTGAGGAACTAAAAAGAGGCCACTACGATCCTCAATCCATCCGAGTCAGTGGACTTATAGTCTGTGTTCCAGTGATGTATTGAAATTGTTGGTCAGACAATGGCTTGCTTCCAAACGCACCACTGTTGTCTCCATCAGAGTCTTCAGTGTTGTTGTTAATATTCACGTTTTCGTTCCTTCGATCGTGCTCATGTTCAACAAAATCATCCAACAAACTTGGCCAGGCTTCTGTGTCATCATAAGCGCTGAGATCATTACCAACTGTGTCGATAAAATGAAGAAACATGTTCCAAGTGTCCCTTGGGATTCCATTGATGCTAGGATGGTTTTCAAGGAAGCGAATCCATCGCGGAAGAATTTCTGGTTCCTTTTGAGAGAAGACGACTTTCCATAAACTGACGGCCATCTCCAACGGAAGAACTCTTTGACCAACGTCAGTGTCAAGGCCGAACTTGAAAGCAAAACGATACAGATCTTTGAATTTTGTGCGATCCAGCATTGTCTCTGTTGCTAGTTCCGGTAGGCGTCCTTGAATCCCAGCTATAGAATCAACCTTGAGTTCCTTCATCCCGTCTATAAATTCTTCTCTGGAAAATCGGCACATCTGGTCAGCTTGGAATTTCCAGGCGAGTACTAATATTTTGAAATCCTCGGGTTTCAATTCGAGGTCACGGCACATTCGCTCAATCCCTTCGGCCAAAACGGAATCTTCATGAGGATCCTTATAATACTCGTACATGGAGCATATTCTTGACTCCGAGTACTGATTATTGTTATCCCTGAAACAAATAAAATAAATTATACATTTAAACACCTCCAGAATATCTTTTACTTTACCTAATTGCATTGGAACCAGGTTTTTGAGACTTCTTTTCAGTACTTCCAGTCCTTCCTAAAGGGGGTATTCTCGAGTAAAAGTATTTCTTTTCCGACTTTTGACTCTTCACTGAGTTGCTCGGTGTTATTACTGATATGACATCCCCACATTCAGCAGTAATTTGATGAATAGACGAATTCGCAGGAGTGCGGCTGCCACTGCTTGTTCCACTAACACTGTTTGCTTTCCGTAATTCTGCGCCACAGCTCCCGTTCATATCTGATCTCGTCACTCCTACAGGCAATGGACTAGGCAGGAGGAGATCTAAAAAAAAATCATATAAATCCATAAATCAAAATCAAACAAATCAATCTCTCAATTTGATTACCAATTTGATTAGGAATTCCATCGTTTATTCGAATATCCGAGATTTCATGCGGTGACGACGAGCCTTCTCTGCAGGAGACACAGTTTCCCATATCTCTCTGGTGACGTTCAATGAGTCTTCTTCGAATATGGAATACTCCTGGCCATAAAGTTTAATGCGAATCGTGAGTTTGCTTATAAACTACTGACTACTGGGTTTCTGATGACGATGATTAGGACATTCTGGAAATAAATATACAAATCAATATCATTATCAAATGAATAAAGGAAAATCAATACAAAATTACCAGAGTAATATCTGGTCCGGGATTTATTGACTTGTGCTTGAGCCCGTTCCAGCTGTCATCCGTGTCCCAAAGACCCTTGACCCTGACAGTTCAGCCAAGTGAAGCGATGACGATGACACGGTGCCTGAGAGAAGGAGACTTTTTCTACCTTACAGGAGAGTCATTTGAGCTGTTTCGAATGGGTAGGGAAGACTTAAATTGGTAATTGATGGTTACTGCGCAGAGCCTAATTGTCACCAGGTGGTAGTGTATGATTAATTATACAACTAGTAATTAATTGGCACATGGAAACACATGGCGAAGATGGCAGGGTTTCCAGCTGCTCTTCCTTTACTTCCAACTTGGAAGGAACACAAAGGAAATGCACAAAAAGCGGAGAACTTTGTGCCAAAATGAACAAAAGAGAAAGCACAAGGAGAAAGGGGAAAGGTGAACATTCGGAGTTCAAAAAATACCGCCATGAAATTTCCCCCGCCCAATGGGAGGCTGCTGAAATCAAGTAGCGTCGCTCTCCTTAACCACACGAAAATTCTACTTTTCAAACGATTTTTAAATAAAAAAAAGTCTATAAACTCCTTCATTGATTGATGTTAAATGGAATACCCTTAAAGTATATGTTAAATTACAAGTTTTTAATTTTAATTTCTTAGGAATTGGAATTCCTAAGAATTGGAACTAATTCTTAGGAATTACAAATTACTTTGTAATGTCACTAGGAGTGTGCGTATTAATTTGCCCTCGAACTTGGCAACAATTTGCATGTTCTTGATCATTTTAATGTGGATGGACAACGTTCATTCCGGGTTCCGACCTGAGTTGACCCGGATCTTCTCCGGGATAACTGTATCAGAGATTGTTCATTTGTTACCAACGTTGTTTATCAAAAGGATAGATCAAAGGTCTTGGGAATTTACTCTAGTCAATATTCTGAAGAAGTTTGGTCTTAAATTCCGCAGAATTTTCTAAATAACCGTGTATAAACCTTATTTTGATGTCGTAAGCTCGACTTTAGGGGTATAAAAAGGTTACCAAGTGCTGTGCTTAACCATAAGAGATCCTTGACGTCAACATCACATTGAATTAAAAATGGTTTCGTTGAAGTTGACTTTGTTCTTGGTCCTGTTGCTTATTTTCAATGGAGAAAGTAAGAGCACAGAAGAAAGGAAAAGTACTCGGGCTAAACGGGCAATTCCTGTCATTGTGGTAGCGGGTGCCACGGTATTCATTACAACTTTAGCCGGTGCAGCGGCCTCAGAAATAGTCCGGTTTGTTTTGCATCAGCCAAGTACTGCGGCCGGTGGATTTGACACTGGTATGAAATCCTTATTAAGAATCATTCTATCATTTTATTCTAACTTGAAACTATAATATACAGATAATTTCCAATGTCGCTGGACTGTTTGCAACCTCCGTGGACGTGCGAGCCAACTAGGTTGCACCGCTGAATGGGGACATGGTGCCGTTTTTCAACAACGGACGAAGGTGACATCAAACTGCCCATTTGGCTTCAAGCAAGTATTCTGCTGTCGTCCAAAAATATAAAATGGCCACGATGTTTGACCTTATGAACTCGAGGAATATGGGTACTCAAATACTATAATATTACAGCATTTGAAAAAAACATTCACATTGAAGCAGCTTCAAAATTTGGTAGTTTGAATAAAACGAGAGCAAGTGTTAAATTAGAATGAAGATTATTCTGGAATGGTCTATTTACAGAACAGAATTTGTGGTTTATTTTTTTTTAGATATTCCCAACGATTCGTTCATGTTTTTTTTCTAACCGAATTTAAGGTCGTTTTTCATGTTGTTTGAATTTATTCCGTATGAATGCTTGCAATTCTGTGTTATTTACATGTGTATTATACATTGGAGATTTAACCTTCACAGATTTGATCCTGTAGTTGACACAATATTTTACAGTGATAAATTAAAATGATTCCAAAGCTCACCCCAAAGTTGACAAAGTCTTTTCAACGTCAACTTATACTGAATTAATTAAATACTGAGAAATCATAATAATTCACAATGTAACGTAACATTATAAATACCTTTATAGCAAGCAGCAAAGTACACTATAACTGTATGGTAGTTTATGAAAGAAATTGTGCTTATCATCACATAATAAAGTGGACATAAGTTCAAGCATAGGATCACAAGTAATTGAGTTTGACATTCCAACTATTTAATACCATTTGGTAAGTTTACGCAAACCCTTCTGTCCTGATATTTCTTTTCATTATTTGTGGAAACGGTACTGTTGGTTGATTGTTATTTTCTTTAATTCCACATTCTCGAAGAAGTTCCCGAAATTCTTCGTGGACGTATTCCTTTGTCACACGATCTACCGCCTCTTGATCAGGCAAAATGTCCTTGTTGGCAAATATACTGAAGCCAAGGTTAGAATTCTGCGTGTACACGGCGGCAGCAATAGCTTAGAAATGAATAAAACATTTTAATCTTGGTGGCACGATGAGGTGCCAAAATCATGAAATCTCACCACTTTCCTTCCACTGGAGGCCGAATACTTTGTACATAATGTTAACACGGTGACCCATGATGTCAGACTGTTTTTCATAGCCAGGGACTGATGTAAATCCCACACCTGTTCCAAAATTTGTAGAAAAGAAAAGTCTAATTAGGGTTGCAGGGAGTAGGTTGAAGAGCGGCATGTGTATATGGATCAAATCCTTGTATTGGTCAGCCATGTATTTCTCAAAATTAGCTTCAGCTTGTTTCAATCGGGAGAGTGACGAGTTCTTGTCCATCGGCATCTTGAACAAACCAACAGCCCTGGAATCAGAAGAAAATACAATCAAAAACCAATGACATTGAAAACTGGCAGAACTTTACCAATGATTGACCATGTCCTTCAGTGGATGTCCGGCCCTAGGAAGCGAGTGCATAACGCTGACCCATGGGGGTAGGTCCTTTTCATTATTCTTTTCCAGGAAATATCGACGCAAAGCTCCTGCTAAAAGGCTCATTCCAACGACTGCAAAATGCGTCTTACTGATTCGACGAATTTTCTTCGTTAGCTCAAGGTCAAGGGTTGTCATTGACAGTACCCCAGTGGTACTAACTTTTCTACGCGTATACAAGTCTTTATGGGTGAAAGCTTCCGAGTACAAGCTCACCATTCTTGACGGGGCGGTGCCAATTAGTGTCATCTTCAAAGAACAAAAGAAAAATTAACATTAAAATTAATTCAAAGTGATACACTATGCTTAATGAAGCTTTAAATGCTTCAAAATTATTCCAGCCAGGTGGAAATATATGGCGTTACGTCGCACACTCAAGAGACGTTTAGCACTTTCAAGTCCAGTAAATCTCAGTTTTGCCATTTTTTGCGACTGTTGATTCACAACAGAGCCGTATAAAGCGTAAAGTCGTAAATATAAAAGGAATTAAGATATTTTTTAGATTGCAATTATACGCTTTAAACCAGGAACTAAAGTGACAGTGATGGGTATTTTCATCACTTAATTCTGATCTATGGGAGAGACCTTCATTGCCAATTTTAACCTTGTCTCAAATGATGCGTGCAAAGTAATAGTTCGAAGAAAAAACGATTCGCGAAAATGACTTGGGAAATTCTCGCAACTAAAAATAAAAATAAAACGTATTCTTAGCCTACAGTTTTTTTCGCATAAAATGTCATTTCCAAATCTCTTGGAATCCGATGATTTCATAATTTGGAAAATGCCGAAATGATTCTGTTTATAAAAAAAAAAGATGCAAAGTTACCGTCTCCTTCCAATCCCGGTTGTAATTTCGGACAATGTACTCGGATTTTTTGCCAATGATCCGATCCACTAGATGATTAAAAGTATACCCATCTCCAAGAACATGGTGTAATCTAAATACAAGCACGGTTTGATTCCTATTGTATTTTTCAAAAGACAGGACTTCCCAAAGGGCTCCTTGGAACGGTCGTGTCATCATTTCACCCAGCACGGCGTGAAGTTCAGATTCATGGTCATCCGTGCAAAAGGTGTGATGAACTCGAATGTGACTGTCCAAGTCGACTGATTCCAGATTAGACCAAAAAAAGTATCCGCCAACGTTTACCGGAACTTGGAACAATTTCCCGAACTGAAGATCCCCATTAGGTTTCCGAACTGTGAGAATATTTTTGAGAAAACATTCACGAACGGTGTCGATCCCAATACTTCCTTCGAGAATTATGACCGTCCCGTTCCCAGCGTAGGGCTTTGTGTCGAACCTATCTATGGCAAAAATGGAGTCGTAACTTGTGAGGATACCGGTCAATTCCTTTCGCCAAATCTTTGTGTATACAATCACTATTGTCTTGTAAAGTTTAAGTGGTAGGAATATCAATGCAATTAGTGGCATTAGAAACAGGCATAGGAGCCAGGACAGGACGTTGTGCAACAATGGATTCATTGCGACGCTCTCGAGATCACAACAACAGCAAATTCGACATGGACTTTGAATGTCGCTGTTACTTTAAGTTCTGGAGATCTGAAGCGACATTGCTTCCACTAAACTCACAATCCTTAAAGTTTGGTCAGATCCTGGCCAAGTCTTGGTTGATACTGGCAAGCACGTACTGCTGGCCAGTGTGGATTCTGTCGTCTGAGACAAAGTCTTTACTGCAATAGACAACGCGCGACTCACCTGAAAGGGAAAATGGAGGACCTTGAAGCGTTGTTCCCTTTTTGGTGGTTATTTGGTTGGGCGAAGCCACTTAAACAATTTATGCAGTAAAAGCATATAAGTGGTGAGTCCTGTGTGGTACCTCAGCCATTACCTTCCTTCCATGCTAAGTTGCATTAATTTCCATTCTATAAGTACCACAATTAATTCATGATGAACTACTGATACCTCTTCGTTCGTATCAAAAGGATCGTAGGTTCAAAAGTATAATTTACGAATTGCAATTTATTGAATAATGGAAGAGGAGGTGTCGGATTTATTTATACAATGGGGGGTGTGCAAATATAATACTTGAGTGCGTTTATTGCACAATTCTGTCAAGATCTTTGCACACAGGATGATCTTTCCTGTATCTGATTCAGACGATAATTATTTACACAATGACTATTTTTAATCATTGATTTACATATAGATGTAGTAAAATCGTCAACAAAACTTGCAAAATCCAGGAAGTTTCATGCCATGCTTGAATGTGTCACACCTCAAACAAAAAGCGTTAAAACTTGATTTAATAATTAATCCAAACGGTGATAATTCTTTGGAGCTTGGTGAGAAAGTGGAAGTCAACTTGTTCGCTATGTGTTGGAAGTGATTATGTTGATTGCGAAATATAACACGCATGCGTGGGTATCATCATCCCCATCACTCTCGCATGTCAAATGAGCATGGCGTCAATCAAAAGCGGCGTTTTTGATTCATTCTTCACGGAACTCCTGGCACAAGGCAAAACTGTGGAAACCAGGAAATTAATTAACTGTAAATTACTGAATTTAGCAACTCTGGGGACAAAACTGGACCGTCTAGTTAAAGTCTGAGGTCACTTAAGCCTTAACTTTGAAGGAACAACAAGTCCAATGTCAAATTAGGGTACGAGGTACGAGGGTACGGCCTTCAGAAGACCTTGGTGCCCTGTTTTGAATAAGCTTAAACAAAACCTAGAATCTTTTGGGAAAAAACAAGACTAAGGTGTATAAATAGAGACTTAAGATGGACCCAACCTATTTCAACACCGACAGTTCACCTTGAAAGCTGTAACAATTTACGTTGACTTTGAATGGTGATCAACAGTTAATCAAGGATTCTTCATTAACACATAGGCTGCGAGATAATTTAAATTTTAAATGTCATCTTTAATTAGTGTAAAATGAATAATGCAATTTATAAATAGCTAATTCTGTTATAAAAAAGACAAAGACAAACGTTGACAATGGGAGCCACTTATGGCAAGTGGGATGGTGTCAAGGTCGAGTGTTTTTATTGTGGGGCATTTAGAAGAAGGGTGTAGGACAGGTCTGTCCGCACGTTCTTAAAACAAATAAATTCCTTTTGTGTCCTAGTGTGGGAGGATTCAATAATAATTCAACGCATGACGCTTCAATGCGTATTTAATCCTTGGCGTAACTGGTTAGCTATTCATTTCCCTATAACGAAACCAATTCAGCATGAGAATTTTGTCAATCGTCATTTTAATAAATATTATTCCAGGAAATTCTTTTCCATTACTTGCAAAATACGTTTCACAATAGAAATGATTATGCAGTTTAATTCAGAATTTTTTTTGCAGTATTTTTGCTTGTTTTACATTTTGGTGTTTTATGAATCTTCTTCCTCATTTGAAGATTCCTTGCTCAGAAAATACAATTCCTTTTTTGTTTCAAACGTTCTGTAAATCAAACAAGAATCAATGAAGCGTTTTTACAATATTTCCGTATAGAACTTGACTCACTTGACTATATCCTGGTACATGCGGATTTGCTTATTGCCATACTGAATTTCATGCTCCACGGCAGCCTCTTCCTGAGTCAGTAAGCGATGAACTCTCTCCTGCTCAACAATTTTCCCAAGTAATCGGTCTCTGTGAACAATTAAATTAGCCATTAATACAAATAACGTCATGCTATTTGTCTCAATTTAGTCGTGGATTGACTGACTTGAAAGTATGACGACCAAAACGGGTAGTAAATTCATCTTCCTCTGCGCGCTGGAGATCCAGCAATTTGAATTTTCCGTCCATTTCCAGTTCAGTAATCATGACTTCATTGTCGTAAAGTTCCCGCTTGGTGGTCTCAATTTCCTAATGAAAGTAAACTTAAGGAAGAAAGTGAAATTATGATTATGAGGCTCTTGTGTGTACCTGTTCAATACGTTCAGTGTGAGCATCGCCTTGCGCCTGCGCATATTTGTACTTGAGCTGTCGATGTTCCAGCTCGAGGGTGAGCGTCTGTTTTCTGAGTCCATCGACACTTTGGAACAAAGGTTTCAGCCCATCTGCTCGTCCGTCCAGCGCAGTATTCAGGACGCTCACCTTCTTTGAATATTGAGTCAATGACGCTTCAGTCTTCTCATCCAGTACCTTCTTATTAGCTGATTTCTCCTCTAGTTTTTCCTTAACGGCCACATATCCTTCAATCGAAGCCTGTGTTTTAAAATCTCCCTGGAAAAAATATTTAAAGATTATTTAAAAAAGAAGCACCCGATTATTTCAGCCATGACAATTCAGCTCACGAGATTCTCTTTGCTTTTCTGGAAGCCTTTTTCCAGTTCTTGGCGCCGGTGTTGTAGATTCCCAATTTCAATCAGGATCTGATGAAGTTCTGCCTTTTTATCTTTGTAAGTCTTTGCCTTTGCTCGAAGTCTGTTGATGTAATCCTGGTCTTCTTCGTTTCTCTTTTTCCTTGCAGCCGCAGCCAAGTGTTTCTTTGTCAATTTGGTTTTTACCGCTTCATAATCCGACTGGACTGTCGCTGCATATTCCATTAGCTTATGTCGCTTGATTCTCACCATTCCCGCTTTCTTCCTTGCCACCGTAAGATCTTTGCTGCTTGACGCGACAGTGATCATAGATCCCAAATTATCTTCCAGTGACAGGCACTCCGCTTCACCGATCCGAATCTTAAATGAAAAGTAATTTTAGTGGGTGGAATTAAATAGTTCAGCGAATCTTTTTTTACCTTCCTCTCTGTCTCCTCGAGGTCATTGACAGTTCGTGGTGGGCGGTCAATTACAATTTTTATGCTTTTGATTCTCCGTTTGATATTGTCAATTGACTTTGGAAGTTCGGTTTCCACAATTTCCCGTGCTTCTGCTATTTCTTCTACGCCGTGTTCGATCAACGCATTGGGAGACTTGCAGTGATTCGTAGTTCGCAAGTCCTTGAGTGTTGATTTCAAATAATCCCTTCGGCCGGTGATGCATTTCTCTCGACTCAGCTCCACTGCTTCTTGGTCCAGCAAGTCACGCAACTTTTGTTTTAGCGAGCGATGGTTTTTCATGAGATTGATGAGATGATCAGGGTCCTCAGAATCTGGGATTTGTTCAACAAGCTTGGCCCTGACCATTTGAATCCTCCGACGGATGCATTCAATGTCTTGTTGAATCAGATCTGCATCGTGTTTCATTTCATGGACTGGTCGCTGGGCAAGCATAGACTCTCGTTTCTTGTGCGTCTCTTTGAATACTTTGATGAGAGATTCGTACTTGGAAAAAAAATGGGAAAATGAGCCTTGTATTTAGACTAAGTCACGATGTTATGCAGCACATACTTGGTCGTACACAGCCCTCACATCTGGGTCAAAATGGAGTTCATCTGGGATTTTCACTTTCATCAAGAATTTGGACAAGTAGGCGCGCGTCTGGAGCGCTACCATGTTGGACAAGAGCCACGCCATCAATGGAACCATAATTCCAATCTCTCCTTCTTCAATACCTTCACGGACCCGTTCCCTATTGGAGCAGTTAACGTTTTCAAAACGAATGGAGAGTTTTCAAGCTCTTACATGTCATAATGGTTCGGTTTGTAGTGAAGAACTTCAAGGAATGACACAATCTCTTTGGCTTTCTGATCCTCGGCGACGTATATTGATTCCATTCGTTCGGCACTAACGGTCTCCAGAATTTTATCTAGAAGCTGTAAAAAATTTTTTAAAAATTAAATGATTCCAAATCTCATTCAGAATCATTACTTCCTGGAATTGGTCCTTGGACATGTAAGCAAACGACGCTGCATTCAAATCCAAGTCAAAAGGCGATTTTCCCAATTCTTGAGCAACAAATCGCTCCATCCCACCACCGCCCATCATCGGTCCATCTTCATCGTCTTCATATGGCATTTGAATGCAACAGGCCGGCGCAGGTGCAGTTTGAGGTCGGAGACCAGTTTTCACTTTTCCAAATGTCGACATTATAGATCGAAACTAAACTCGAAACTAAACTTGAAGCAAGTTCCGGAATGATCTGTAATCCAAAGACACTTTTGAAACTCGACAGTTTCTCATTATTATTTTTTCCTTGTTTATTTTTGGCAAAGTTAAAAAACCGGTTGCCAAAGAATCAATTCGGGTCATAGCCGCAGGAAAGTCTCTAATGTTTTCGTTGTCCAAGGGTCACACTTTTCACACAATTGGGTCGTCGTCGGGTAAAAAGAAAGAGAATCCTGCCAAATAATAAGACGTGCGAGGGTAAACTTAACCACGATTAATAGACTGTAATGAAGTGTTGCCGACCTTGCTTAAATGTCGCCGACAAATGAAATGAAAAACCTCAAAAACTCAAGGGAATAAGGCGACTGCCAAGTAAGTCACTTTTTGTTCCAATTTCATCGATTGCAGTTGAATGGGTTTACTGATCGCATCGCAATGCAATTTGCAATTGCAGCGTGATTGGCATCCACACAGTGGACGGACAAATCCCCAAACTTGTTTTACATGTTTTATTGCGTAATTGATTATGGCAAAAATTTGCGCTTCGTTGGCTATTAAGATTATAATTTGATGAGAGAATGCCCGGTGGTTACGCATCGAACTGGAAAGCAAAACAAAATACTTTGCTCGAATTGACTCCAAGGAGAAGGAGAGATGGAAATCATTCGTTTTACGACGATTAAATTGGTCACTAGTTTATTAATATAATTCCCTTTTGGCTGGGAACCCAAAATAATGCTAAAAGACAAAAGGAGCTTACTGGTTGGATGCGTTTTAGAAATTATTTTACTTAACATAATTTTAAATTCATAATTCGTTCAATTTAAACAATTCAACCGCCTTCATTTAATTTAATTGGTAAGTGGTACTTGAGTAGAATTGTATCAATCGCTTATTCGTTTTTTGAAGAATAATAAATTAAATAATAATTAGACTAGAATTTAATGGACCCTGACTTGGCACCTGCGGCAGCGGCAGCAGTCGCTTTGGACCCTTCTCCCGGCTCTCCTGAACGAAGACCTCCACGTCCATATCCTAAAAATGCACCACCAGGGTATCCACCAACGCCTGGGTAGAGTCCACCAAGTCCTCCAGGATACCCACCATAGCCTCCTCCAAACCCGCCGGGATATCCACCATAACCACCAAGTCCTCCGGGATACCCGCCATAACCACCTCCAAATCCCCCAGGATACCCACCTCCTCCAAATCCTCCAGGATACCCACCTCCATAGGGATAGCCCCCTCCAAATCCACCGGAGCCTGCGCTAGCAGCTGCAGCGGCTTGACTCTGGCTGAATCCAGGGCCACCGAAGAAACCATTTCCGCCTCCGAGGGAATTGGCAGAGGCAGAGGCATGCGCTTGACTGTGGCTATTTCCAAATCCGCCGCCGTATCCTGGGCCGTACAATCCAGGTCCGTAACCAATTGGGCCGCCAAAATGAGAACCAATTCCAGGATATCCAGTGCTTAGTGCTGCGCTCTGAGCCTGGCTTTGAGTCTGCGTGAGTGATGCACCTATGGGACCAAAATTCAAACTTGCTGTAATGGATTGGCCTTGTGCTTGGGATTGAGACTGTCCATGTCCAATAATGGGGAATTTAGGCCCACCCAAACCACCGAGTCCTCCGCCGAGGAACTTGACTTGACGAACTGGTCGGGAGAAGCGTATTCCTTGTTATGGCGACATCAGCATCGTAGTAGTTGAGTGCTTCCAACGATGGGATTTCCAAGTGTCGTGACAGACTGGCGATTTCGAGATCTAAATTTTAAAGTCGTGTTTTAATATATGACAATTCTCGCTTCAGCAAAATGTATTGTTTTGAATACCTTTTTCCGCAACGGATTGATCTAGCGATGGCAGAAAAAATGGCGAAAATTATTAGGAAGTCCATAGTTGCTTTAGAAATTGTTATCGCTAACTAAAGAAAAATATGTAGGGCATTGTCGCTTTTATATGGAAAACAATGGGACCCTGCATGCACAATAATGGACATGTCCATTTCTTCCTCTTTAATCAAGGAATGATTGTTACGTAACATTTAAATGGAAATTAAAGTGCCACTTCCTTCCGGCTGACCTTTCCGCCATACCCACACCAGACGTGTGTGTAGTCTTATACTTTAATATAATGGTTTATTAAATAGGTACTCCTGACCTTTGGATTTCCATTAAAACTCATCCTATCTGCGAGTGAGCAATTTCAATGACATTGTTAATGAGAAGATTTGCTGAAAGAGGAAAGGCCGTTGACCTTCAAAAATGGGAAACTCCGACGGGAATTAAAATGTACAAAATAATCACCAGGAATTCGTCATGCTATGTAGCTGCTGTAATGATAAAATGACATGAATAATGGGACAAGACCAAAACTATGGAAAATGGAATATTCTCCATTTCCAGACGGCATCACTTATTTCCGGATGATGACTAAATAAGAGCAAACCCCAAAGGAAGCTAATAACGACTTGAAGTGACTAAATCTAACGTTACTTCAAGTTTTGAAAATTGCAAGGTTCTGAGTTTACATTGAACTAGAGTTATTACGCTACGCTTTGAGCCAGTTCTGCGCGCTGGGCGCCCTTAAATTCTAGCGTTCGGTTTTTGACACAAGGTCCTGCTAAATTGTGAAATCATACGTTTGTTGAAGTTAGGTATTCTGAAACACTTAAAACACAATCAAAACCACGTTAATTAATTGAATAAAGCATCCCCATGCCATGCCTATCGCCATCCTGATTCTGTGCCTTGGTTGCCATCTAGTGGGTGCATAGGCTTACTTTACTTGTCGCTGCGCGGTTTACTCTTTTTCAAACGGCTCGGCTATAGCTTATGGTCTGACTCACTTTTTTTTATTTACACAACGCATGAATCATCAAACCACGACAGTGTGAGATAATCCCCGTATTGAGGGATTTATCCCTCTATACGGGGTTAATTTATCTCTCTATGTGGGGATACATCCCTCTATACGGGGATCTTGTGCCGCACAAGAATTGTGTAACAAAAACCGTAAAAATCCCCGTATAGAGGCATATTCCCTCTATTATATAACGTTTTTTTCTAGGCGGGACGTGTAAGCCGTAGTCCGAAAATTCTGAAACGTTGGGCATTAGAGGAAGTATCGCACAAGAATTGCGTAACAAAAACCGTAAAAATCCCCGTATAGAGGCATATTCCCTCTATTATATAACGTTTTTTTCTAGGCGGGACGTGTAAGCCGTAGTCCGAAAATTCTGAAACGTTGGGCGTTAGATGAAGTATAAAAATATCTGAATTTTCACCGTCCAATTTTTAAAAAAACTTTGTTCCAGTCAGCATTCATTGGTGAGAAAACAACCGGATGGAGGAGCTGGCAATATCGTTTTTTAGACTGTTACGGCGAGATCTATATATGGGGATCTTGGTGCGGATTTTTGCTTTTCCGCAATTTTTATGCGGCACAGGATCCCCGTATAGAGGGATAAATTAACCCCGTATAGAGGGATAAATTAACCCCGTATAGAGGGATAAATCTCTCAATACGGGTATTACCTCACACTGCTATACGGGGATTATCTCACCCTGCACCACCATCATCCATCGGACTAATTCGATTGACCTTAGATCAGATCCTTGTTGCACGTTGATAAGCTGATTTTACCATAATGGCAATATTGGCAATGTCACTGGAAATGCAGGTAACTTTTGATATAAAAATCTTCCATATCGGTTTGATTTTTAGAATCTAAACGAAGTTATAAATGCTCAATTACAGATGGAAATGGCATTGAGTTGTACCAAATTGGAACATGAATCAAGTATAGGATGTGACTGTGACCGACACTGTGCCTACTGCTTGATTTCAGTGCCGAAAGAGAACATTATACTCTGTGGAAAATGCCGTAAACGAGCATACTGCAGTAAGGAATGCCAGATGGCAGATTGGACACCAGAAGGTCCTACCAACGATGGTCCAAGAGGTCAAGGTCATAAGAATTGGTGCGACCTTTCATGTGGTGAAGAGGATCTGGACTGGAAGGTGATGCTGGTCGAAGGCAAAGGACTCGGAGTCATTGCCCTTCGTCCGTTACCAGCAGGAAGTCGGATCATGGTTGAAGCATGTCAGGTGATTCCAGGTGTCAGGTCTCATCCGGCGATTACTCGAGAGCGGGACTTGCAGCCCCTGCTTGAACCAATGATTTCAACATTTCGACCAGAGAA
Organism: Pseudachorutes palmiensis; assembly: GCA_009869845.1. Taxonomy (NCBI): domain Eukaryota; kingdom Metazoa; phylum Arthropoda; class Collembola; order Poduromorpha; family Neanuridae; genus Pseudachorutes; species Pseudachorutes palmiensis. Next base: position 12,686 of record VNWY01000594.1, on the reverse strand, counting down.
TCTGAACTTCAATGGACACAACTTGAGTCCACGTTCGTCCTTTCGGTTGGGTCGTGTGAATCACAGCTGTGACCCAAATGCTGCTCATACTTATGACTCAACGTTTAATGTGGAGGTATACATTGAAATTATTTCCTATTATGGATTTATTTGTGATTATGCCCATTACAATTCCTTTCTTTCTAGATTCTCTTCGCCCAGAGGTACATCGAAGTTGGGGAGGAGATATGCTTCAACTATCTAAGGTTCACTGACTACACCCAGATTATGTCTCCAGCGATTTGCCGACAAACTCTGAGAGAAACTTGGAACATCGATTGTCCATTGGATTGCTTCTGCCGTGACCCTAATGTTCATCAAGCAGTTGCAAAATGTCAAAAATTGGAAAGAGGAACGACTAAACTTGTTGCTCGAAAGGCAAAGGAAACTGAGATACTGAAGAACATGAACAGGGAACTGGCTTCATTGGATAAGATCCAAAGTACCTCTGTTGCATCCAAACAGCGACTCTTGCATGATGCACTCTGCATTGCGGTTGGGAGTGTTTCTACCCATGACTTGGCCAAGGAATATGCAGTCAGGCTTTGGGATCTCATGGCACCCATCTTGCATCCTCGATCCACAGAGGCACTGCACTTCAGAAAATGGGCTCGTGACATTTCAACTCACGAGTTTTATTCAAATCCTAAACAATGGTGGCTCTCGGAACTAGTTGTTTACTTCCTAATTTGTTCCTTTGTCATATACTTCATGATACTCTGATTTTACAGGTTCTTATACTATAAGTGATTGTATTTTGAATGTGTAGGTTTTAAGTATTGTGTAACTTATTTCTAACCTTCCTTATTAAGTTCAGCTTCAAACGGTTCTGGCTTAAATATTTTCAATAACGATTCAGATCCATGTCACTCTATGAGTTTACTGCTGAATTGTTTTCTATTTCTATTAGAATTATCTAAAATTGTAAATTCCAGTAAAGGTCAAAGAAATACTTCACTGCCCAATTAGGAACCTATTTTAAAAAGAATCATAACCTTGTTAAATTAATTGAATAAATCATCCCTATGCCCGTCTCAATTTCTGATGTTGAACTTTGACCTTGGTTGCCACCTGGTGGGTACACCGTCCAACCTCCATTCTCGCAGCGCGCATTCCTGACGGGCTGGCTTGCAGGCAAGAAATTCTCTGCTCCTCTGGCTGACTTTTTTCAGAAGTCCCACAGCACCGATTAATCTAATTTCAATCACCAAACCAGTCCAATTACCAGTCCAATTCGGTAGTTCTTAGCCCCTTGGTGGACGTTGGGACTTTTGTCATCATCGCCATGCCTATAGTCACAAATGTAATTTTGATACACATCGGTTTCATTTTTAGAATCTAATAATGAACTTCTAAATTACTCAATTACAGATGGAAAACTGGAAGATCATGGCAATGAGTATGATCGACAAGGATCTTGTTGAATCAAGTGCTGGACGTGCACGTGACGATGACCGACACTGTGCCTACTGCTTGATTTCAGTGCCGACAGAGAACATCAAGCTCTGTGGGAAATGCCTTAAACGGGGTTACTGCAGTAAGGCATGCCAGCTGGCAGATTGGAAACCAAAAAGTCCTACCAAGAATGGTCCAAGAGGTCAAGGTCATAAGAATTGGTGCGACCTTCAATGTGGCGAAGAGGATCTGGACTGGAAGGTGATGCCGGTCGAAGGCAAAGGACTCGGAGTCATCGCCCTTCGTCCGATACCAGCCGGAAGTCGGATCATGGTTGAAGCCTGTCAGGTTCATCCATTCCCTCATCCAGCTTTTACTCGAGAGCCGGACTTGTTGCCTCTGTTTGGAAAATATCGTTCGGCATTTCGTTCATGGGATTTCATCAATCAATTCAGAGAGTGTCCACGTGTGTCCTTTCGATTGGCTCGTGTGAATCACAGTTGTGATCCGAATGCTGCTCATACTTATGAAACAACGTTTAATGTGGAGGTATGGTTTGTAATTATTCGATTAATCTGGATTTGTCATAATGCCTTACAATTACTTTCTTTTTAGATCCTCTTTGCCCAGAGGGACATTGCAGTTGGGGAGGAGATATGCTTCAACTATCTACAGTTCCAAAACTACTCTCAGGACATGTCTTCGGATGATGGCCGATGGTATCTAAAGCTTGTTTGGAACTTCGAATGCCCATTCGATTGTATCTGTTATAACACAACTAGGAACCAGGCTATTGCAAAATGTCGAAAACTCGAGAAGAAGACGCTTGCACTTGCTGCACGCTGTACTTCATCAGCGGATTCTGGAATCTTGAAGAATATCAACAAGATATTGGCTATTGCGGATAAGATCCGTGGCTCTGTTGCATCCAAACAGCGACTCCTGTACGATGGACTCGGTGTTGCGGTTGGGAAAGTCTCCACCCAAGACTTGGCTAAAGAATATGCAGTCAAGCTGTGGGATCTCGTGGCACCCATCTTGCATCCTCGGTCTCCAGAAGCATTGAATTGTGCAAAATGGGCTCGTGACATTTCAACTCACGAGTTTTTTTCACGACCACCGGTCCCACCGGAGCCAATGGTATTGGATTATTCTAACCGTTCCTTAAGTTCAGCTTTGTACGGTTCTCGCTTGATTTTCAATTAACGATTCCAATCAATGTCAATCTTACGGTTGAATTGTTTTGTGTATTTGTTGAATTCCAGTAAAACCTCACCGTTCAGGGTTTAACAACCCTTCAGATTCACCGAATTCCAAATAATTTCCATTTCGTATGGGTCTTTGGAGGCAAGATTTAGCTGCGAGGTTATAGATAGATGCGCTGCAAAATTTTAATTGAGTGGATTGTAATTGTTCCAGCAATTCCAGTTCGGTTTGAAGACAGGCTAATCTGCCAGAGCTCTTTCTTTTTAAATAAACTGAGCCTTTTAATAACTTTACAATTTAATTGCGAAACAATTTAATTGCAATTTACAGTTTCATAGTCTAACAACTTCCAATAATAATTTGCGGTTGACAAGCATTGACATTCTTCCAAAATGGCCAGAAACCTTTGTGTTTTTAGACACCGAACAAGCGCCATTGAGTTTATAGTGTTAAAATAATTCTAAATTGAGCTTGCAGTCACAAAATTGGGATTTAAGGTGCGCAAGTGCGTTGATAATGAAAGCTACCATTTTGACAGTTTCTTGTAGCATTTTCCCCAACATTTTGCGTTGCATTTTGTACAGATTGAAAGCTAAAAATGTCTCTATATCTAACTTAACTCGGCAAGTGTTTTAAAACTAAAGCAAAAGTCTATTCTAACAACTTTACAACAAATTAGAGGGTAGCATAAGTTAAATTTTTACACTCATTCTATTAGCAAAAAATTACTGAGTCTCATCTGTTTAATTTCGCAAGGAGGAATGATGGCAGCAGTTTGGAGGTATTGGATGAACGCCTGCGCACATCTAGTCCAATTCTTCATCATATTCGCTTGAATCCTCGTATCGTATCTCCGCTGTATTTCTTGGTAGTTTAGAAGTCTTTATACAAATATGGTCACCAATTTCATCCATCAGGGCTATTGCCTAGGAACAAACGGGCTAAGGGAATTAGTCCTTTTGGAATCAATTAGTGTTAATTACCTTGTCTAGCATTTCCTTCGTGTGAGAGGCACTTAAGCAGAATCTAGCTCTGCCTTGGACAAGTGGGGTAGCAGGATACCTGCCCAAACAAACAAATCATGAGCTAAAATTGAAAATGTAAATTAGGTTAGTTTATGTGTTTACCCGACGCCTACAGTCGCCACACCCCGCTTGATCATCTCAGAAATCACATAAGTTATTTTGGATGGCATGTAAAGTGCTACAGGAACTACGGGGGAGTCTTCATTCCCATAAACAATTAATCCCATTTGCATCAGCTTCTGACGAAAGTAGCGAGAGTTCCGTTTCAGTCGTGAAACCCGGCTGATTCCATCATTCGTTCCATCCTCGCCCATTATGATCTTCATCGAGGCTATGATTTGTCTTGCGACCGGCGGAGCCATTGATGTGCCGTAAATGTGTGCGTGACTTTTTCGACGGAGTGACTGAATCAGCTTCCGGGAACCAGCGATGTATCCTCCAGAAGAGCCAAAACTTTTGGTAAAAGTTCCCATTAGAATGTCAATGTCGGATGGGTTGAGTCCAAAATAGTCGACGACTCCACGTCCATTTTCACCAATGGCGCCAATGCTGTGAGCTTCGTCTAAATAAATGTAGGCCTAAAAACAATATCCGGAAGAGTGACTTTGCGTTTTGACTTTGATGTTCTGATACATTTACTAATGCACTTACACCGTATTTCTTTTTGAGCTCAACGATTTCAGCCAATCTGGCGATTGAACCTTCCATGCTGTAAACTCCTTCGCAGACAATCACGATTTTCGAATATGGCAAATGAGTCCTGGGTTGGCCATCCATGATTCCTTCCCGTAATCGCTTTTCAAGGTGTTGCATGTCTAGAAATGCACATTTTAACACGAAGTTTCTAAGTTGCAGAACCACACTAAAGCATTTAAGTGCACTTACTATTATGCTTAAAAACTCGAACAGTCGCCCCAGATAGCCGAAGTCCCAGAATAATAGAAGCGTGGTTTTTCTCATCACTAATCACAAGGCATCCTTTTCCAACAATGGACGGAATATTAAGCGTATTTGTTGCAAATCCCATTCCGCATACGATGGCATCCTCAGTCCCGACAAATCGAGCAACTAGTTTCTCCAGCTCGTCGTGGTACTTCCCAGATCCAAGCTCAAGTCTTGTCGCCGCAGTTGCAAGCCCATAATCCTTGCAAGTCTGAATAACTGCTTTTGCGCATGGGCCGGTGTTCTCAGCGAATCCAAGGTAGTTGTAGGATCCAAAGTTGAGGCATTCATTGAGCTTTCCGGTAAACCTGGTGGAATAAATGCAACCATTAATTAAAATTGGTTATTACCACTAATTAACTTTATCATGATCCTTACTGAAAAGTCCATCCATTGTCAGGCGTTATCCTGTCCAATAGTGTGATCCGCTCCCCAGGGACACTGACAACTGGAATGCTCCACAAGTTCCGTACCTGTAAAAACAATTACATTAATCACCTCTACGAAATATAAATTTAAAAAAAATTACCCTCCGGTAAATATGGAGCTCATAAAACCGTTCGAAACTCGCGTAGAGTGGTACATAACCCTACATAGAAAAAAAATCATAATTAGAGTGACGCACGTAAAATCAAATTTTTGACAGGTTGCATAGGTCAAGGACTTGATTGCGGACATCGGGACTTGTGTGCGTAACTAATCGGATCATGGATTTAGCATTTGTCAGTTGTTGCAAGCTATCTTATCTTAAAACTAGCTGTCACACTGTCTAATCGTGTGTGAAATATGAAGCTTCAGAGAAGCATTAAGGCCTGACAATTAGGTGTCCTAAATGACAGTTTTCAGACAAGTCCTGTGTATATTTGTCACAGGACAAAAACGGGGTCAGCGGATGTCAGGATTTATATGGGTATATTCTAATCCCTCGAAACAAAAGAGTTACTTAATATTCCAAGCGCATTTCTTCTCATGCATAAATCTAATTGCAAGTTTCATTGCCAGAACAAAGCTCATTAATAGGCAACGCTTATTCATCAACTAAGCGAGGATATTTAGTCATGGTGGCTTTGGAGGAAACTCAGAGCGATAAATAAACTACCTAGAAGCGTCACATGTGTAACAGTCACTGAAAGACAACTTTACGAGTACTGATTTTTTAAATCCTGTCGATATGATACGGATATGACGCAAAATTTGGAAATCACTAATCAGTTCCCTTCTAATCTCAAAATTTGTCGGTTTAGGAGCATTGTAAACCGGCGACATCGAGATATAGTTAACCAAAGTAACTGTATGGATTGCGCTTTTGCTTCTAAATGTCACAATCTATTGGACTTGTTTAGCAAAACTCAACTGAAAGGTCAAACATTCCGTGTGCGCTTTTATCGACAGTTCCAATCTTTTTTTTAACAAAAGAAATATGCACATCGTCACAAAAGCTTGAGCATCACATCAGCTTGAAAGAATTTTAGAAAGAAAATCCTGTTAGGGAGATGGCCTTTCTCTGAATTATTTCTTAAGCCCTTCTCATCAAATATTCAATTAGTCAATAAATCAATGGAAGCTTTACGTTCCAGTTGTAGTCCTTAATTGATATCTACTGCGCGAGGCCAAGGAAGTAATGAATAATTCCTGTGCAAGTAAAATGCAAAACACGTAAAGTTCTGGGAGGGGAGGGGACCGCGTCCTAGAAAATAAGCGGAGCAAGGGAAATGCTGTACAAAATCCACTTACCTTTCGATTTTTCTCGGATGCATCCATCGGTCGCAGAAGGTCATTGACATATCCAACAATGACCAGGTATGAGTAACACAGATAGGTATAGAGAGCGTCTAGAAATGAACACTTTTCAAACGACTCCTTGACTTCGACTTTCCCTTCTCGCTTTCTCCGCGGAATCGGCTTGCCATTCTCATCCTTGTAGAATGAATCAACAGTCACTGGAGGAACTCGTGCTTCCAGGACGCTCTTGACAATTCCATTCTTGACTATTCCATTGTTGACAATTCCATTCTTAACGATTCCGTTCTTGACGATTCCGTTCTTGACGATTCCGTTCTTAACGATTCCATTCTTAACGATTCCGTTGTTGATTATTCCGTTCTCTACGATTTCATTCTTATGTTCTGCTATCCTCTTCCCGTTTTCGGTATTGGTTGATGATATTGGCCCACTGCCCAGCGTGTGTCCATTTGACCCAAAGGAATGACCATTTGTGAGATCTTTGTGAAATCCGTTTTTGGCGGGAATCGGTTTCCATCCTCCATTCCCTGTTGTACTTCCAATCCCGTTAAGACACGTTCCATTTCTTCTGAGGACACAATCACTCCCGCTGAAGCTAGAGGTGTAATCCATAACTCGGCAAAAGAACTTCCAAACTCGGAATGAATTCAGCACTGGAGGAGAAAGGGACTTGAGACCTACTTGTGAGGTGAAAGTATTAAAATACGGTTAGGAGATTCGGAATGGATGATCGAGTTGCCGAGGAAAACAAAGCAAAATGTTGCCCAAGCAATTCGGCTTAAATAGCTTGTCGTCAATGGCAGAAGCGTTGAAATCCGGACCCAGGACTGATATGAAGTATCAACGACGACTCCTCTACTACTACTGCACGCAGAGGCGACTCGGAGCTGAGATAACAACACTACCAGCACCAGCGCCTGTCATTGTCCATTTTGTTTTACGATGGTTATATTTGCAGATGGAGTTTCCTGGCTGTCCCTGCATTAGAATAAAACAGTTAAATCCATACTCTCTAGTTCGGAATCCAATAACAATAGACTCATTCTGGAATACCCGGTGGAATCTAATTACATGCTTCCCAGACTCTCTCACGCTGTAATTAATTCTCTAATCACATAAAATTAACTACATTCCAAATATAGGCTTATGCCCAAACATTAGAGAAATTCCATCCAGGAACGTTATTATTATTCCTCTAAACCCGCCTACAGAAATCCCGGGACTTTAATCGGGCAACAAAATAAAAATCAGGGGTAATACCAAAGTGAATAAACTAGCTAGGAATAATAAATTGCTTTCGACCAGTAACTATGAAACAAAGGAAACTCAATGTCGCCGGCTTTGCACATGCGCAGTGTAGCAATTCTAAACATGCTCCTCCAGATGGCGCTTTCTGCGCAGCTGCCCAACTCTGGTCAGGATAAGGGCGCAAAGGGAAGGGGCCCTTTGAGCAATCTGAGTTCAAAAAATAAATCCCCGGGAAACAAATTCCTCACTTTTCTTCTGTTTTTTTTTGACAGCGAAAAGGGAAAAAAAGTCAGTCCCGGTCTGAATCGAGGTCAACAAGGTCATAACATAAAACAGTCATAAAAGGACACCAGAATCTCATACTGAAGACAACCCTCTCGAGTCTTTTCACGGAGTTGCCTTAACCTAATCATCAATCGAACCAAAACAGTAAGTAATTTATATGCAAACAAATTCAATGTTTACAATGTCGTGTTTTTATGTCACGTTCCAACATCGTTAGAACTGATGACTATGCGGCTAATTGTTAAGTGCCTTAAGTTTCCTGGATATTTCTTGATAATTTAACGGTGATTCAGCATTTGTAATCATCATCCCCGCTCCCCCTCCAATCCCCATGCGCCCGCTCTCTGTTTACTGCCTTATCCAGACAATGCAATTGCCTTTATGTCCATTTCCATTAACAATTAATGGTGTAGGTAGTGTATTTTTAGTATTAGATTTGTATGTCCCCTAGGGTTCTAAAGGTCGAGTACAATAACGACTGTCATGCGGAAGTAATTATCAAAACCTTTAAGATTTTAACTTAATGGGTGTCTTTTGTAATGCCATTTTTATTTTATAGGTTTATTAATTTTTGGTGACGAAATTGAGGCGAGGAGGATATTTAAAGAGTAGTGTGATTCGGCATTTGACAATTCTTCTGCAATTCTTGCGGCTTCGTAACATCCCAGGCTTGAGCTCATTAGGCTACCGGAGAATGCATTGTAAAGCTACCTCTGGTTTAAAATGAACCTCTACCTCCATGTCTCAATGTCTCTGGAAAGGGTAATTGAAATGCGCGTTGTGCACTGGCTATGACCTTTTCCGGAATTCCGTGTTTCAAGAAAATCGTTATAGCATCGACCCACCCAAGTCGGAAACTGCGGTAGAAAGCTTCTTGTGAAACTGCTGGGAAAATCAATACAGGTTTAGTCACTTGCCAGGCGTGTCCTTTTTGAGGAATGAAGATGTGTGAAACTGCAGCGAAAGCATAAGGGAGCAACAGTACGACTTTCTTCCTTACATTTACATTCTCCCCTGTCCCACGGACGTTATTCCCTTTGGATGTTTCCAGATCAAATTATAGTTCCAATTTGCATTTTAACAACTACTAAAATAAGTAAAAAGAACCCCTATATAATACTCGAGAACAAATCTTCCAAGCGCAGAAGTTATTCAGCCAACCATCTCATCTGATCTACATCCATCTAATCACCTTAAATCGGTAACGCTTTGTTGAAAATAAAGGTTCAACTAATGTTGTTTCTAATCATTTGGCACATCATGTTGTTTCTTTCGACCAGGCTTAACGTGAGTGGAGTTTTAAACAATGGAAGGCCGTGTTGGTCCATAATCATAAACCACATTAGGAATCAGAGAGGAATTCAGGGCATAATTTGCTAATTTACTTTTACTAGCTAAAGCTTCAGCTCCAGTGTCCAATGAAAGCGTTATGGATTTTTCTTGGTAAGGTTTTAGAGGCTAGTGACCTTGTAGACTGAACTGTAAAGTCATGATCTCTAATGCGGTGATGATAATTTTTCTCTCGTTTCCACAGACAGGCAATTGATTGTGAAGAGAGGATAATTTGAGGGCGATGACGCCATTTGTGAATCATTTAATGCATGATTCATGCATGGACTTCCCTTTGCAAAAAAACGAGAGCTTCCCTATTCAACGTGTTACTATGCGAAATCTGTCTTATGTTCCCATTCTCATCAGCCACAAATCTTTGGTTTGACTTTTAGCAAAAACGTTACTCCTGGTTTTAAAGCAGACGTGTACGAATAGGAGTTTCCACGAACGAGTCTGCATCGAATCAGTCTAGCGCAACTGAAATGCCTGCCAGTCAGTGAATTGTCAAGTTACCGAGCAGTCAGACTGTTTACGTTTAATCAACAATAAATTTTCACCGAGTGTCTTAAAAGCTTATTTGAGGAAAAGCCAAGTAAATAACCAGTTTTAACACATTGCGTCTTTCGGTAATTGATTTCTTGATTTCTTTCTAATTTGAGCATTTCTCCCCTCCTCTCCAAAGTCACAATACTCACAATTGAGCATTTCTGAGAGGCTCCAAAACAGTAGCATTTTTGATCGAGAATTTTTTCTGAGGTTAAAAAGCTACCAGATATTGTAATTGGATATTTAAACTAACACTTTATATTTATTTACAGCCATGGATCTACGAGACGAGCCTGGAACTCAATTGAACCAAGGCGTGAAGCCGGAAGGAGGGAAAGAAGACAAAGCCCACAAAGATGAACTCTCTGCGTCAATTTGTCGAGCAAGACCCAGAGCTGCTTGAACTCCTTGGGAGCGGATTTACAACTCGCCACGTACCAGGCCAGGACACTGGAATGGGACACAATGTCGGAGACCTCCTGGGTGACATGTCATTTAGCACTGAATCTACCACAAAAATCACGGACAAAGGTACTCTTGCTGCCGCTGGAGGGGATACTCAATCTAACTTGACCACTAGCCAGCTTGGAGAGACTTCGTACGATCTGGACCCCTTTGGCAAGGAATCCCCATCATTTCGTTTGGATCAAGTCAGCCCACCAAACAGCCCATTCATGGAACTGGACAAGAGCTCACTCAGTGATGACATTTTGCTGGAAGGATTGAAGACTAATGTCGATCCCACGGCCCCATCGGCCTCTGAAATTCTTCAAGTCACTACTGAAGAATTTATTCGCGTCAAGGCCCACGACGACGACTTCCAAAGTCCTCAATTCGCCAATTCTCACTTTGAGATTCACACTTCTTCACTCCTGCAGGATGTCCAACCACCTTGAGTTCTATGAAAGTGGAGATTCCTCAGTCTCAAAAGATGCTGGGAACAAACCAAAGAGCGCCAGTGACAGTCAAGTCTTGGATCCAGATGATATTGAAGAATATCTTCCAAAGGATCCCTTGGATTCTTTTTCAGGGGCATCCACCACATCGGCAGCTTCCGCAGATTTGCAAACGGAAATTGAATCTCATGCTGCAGCTAACACTGTTCTGATGGAGGAAACAGTCACCGAATTTACCAGTAATGCGTTTACCATCGCTGATGATGGGAACGGAAACAAACATGAGGCAGCTGATGCTGAAATGTTTGAGCCCGATGAAGCTAAAAAAGAATCTCCGCAAATTCCGGAAGAAAGGGTCTCATTATTGGAGAAAATCACGGATTCTCCAATCAAGCGAGAGACTCAAGCCTCACTCTTGGATCAACTCAACGCTGCTCCAGCGCTTCCAGCTCATGGACCCGACCACGGGGAAGATGATCATTTGCGCCAATTCGAAGCAAAGCATGCCGAACTCACATCCTTTCTCCAAGAACGTGATCCTAATTTGGGGCTGGACGAGTATGATCGATCCGACGACTCAATCAGTCCAAATCCAATCACGAAGATCCGACCGGAAGAGATTGAGCGAGCCGATTATGGATTTGACTATGAGCAAGAATACAAAAGTCTCTCCAACGAACCAGTCATGGCAGCAGTCAAAGTTGGAGCGACCGAGTCTCGACCATTCTCAATGCATCAAACACCTTTCGAGCATGTTCAGTTCGAAGACAAGGAGAGTCCAGAGTCCATTGATGACTACGAATTCGAAGTCATCCCTCCAAAAGTCCCACCGCACAAGTATCCACTGGAAGACTCAGCAACGAAAGTTACCAAAGAAGTTACCGAGTTATTTGATGATTTCTTCAACCCTCCGGTTCCGCATGTGGGAGGAGATGGGAAGCAATCTCCATCAGCACCTCAGCCTCCTCCTCGAGATCTGTACGAGGTGGGTCAGCCAATCGGCCTTTCCCCAAGCCCGGTGTCATCTGAGATTGCGCGTAAGGAAGCAGAGAAAGAAGCTGCCAAGGCACAGAAGCAACTGGAAGAAGATCTGGTCGAATTCCTTCCAAAGGAATCATTTGAGACAATCCCTTCCGTCTACAAATCGGCTGAAGAAAATTTGAAGAAGTTTGAAGAGGAGAAGCCCAAGGACGAGCCAAAGGTGGCCCCTGCTCTTCCAAAGAAGGCGCCTTTGAAAGAAACTCAAGTGGACGACATCCAAGTTAGCGACGAAGCTCAGAAGATTCTGAACATCTTCAATCCAAGTAAGAAATTACTATATTTATATTCTCCGCAAGATTGCTAATGAGTCGGGAGCATTGACGCAAATTCCACCGCACCCCCCTGCGCAAGCGCTAGTCCATAGCATTGTCAAGATTCCTTACCTTATTTCTTTCCTTTTCAAGAATCACAGATCATGGATCCACGGTGAGAACTTTTAAAGGAGAGACTTCTTAATTTTAAAAATTGACGACACCTGTCGCAGTTGTCGATTGACGATAAAGTCGTCTTCTTCAAAGTGTTTTTATAATTTCTTCTTCCTTACTTCCACCGCGTGGACTACGCTTAAGTCAACTTTTAATTCATCCACAGGTTTGTCCCCATTCCTCGGAAGAATGCGAAAACTAGTTTTCCTTCAGCAGAAAGTCAGCAAATCTCGTCTATTGTTATTATGATTCTCAGAATGTACCAGTGGATAATCGGATGGATTTTCCCTTAATCATTTACGTGGTAATAACGAGGAAACTCGAGTTAGCGTAATAGTAGTTTAAGCGTTAAGATTACGATTGATACTTGTCAAAATACCGTTTGAGGAAGTTTTTCGCAGAATTGAATAAGGAAAAATGAATTCGGCGCAGTTGGTTAGGGGCAAGGTTCCTTTGACAACGAATTTCAGCGATTTGGCATAAGGTTTGGACATAACTCTGTTTGTCAAAAAAACTTCCAAAAAATCGCTTTCCACTGAATTTCCACCGAAATTGTTTTATAA
>VNWY01000593.1:0-36046 GCA_009869845.1 Pseudachorutes palmiensis | reverse complement strand
TCTTATGTCGGATGTCACCTCAAAACATCACGCAACCCTTAAACCTTACAACAATCTTCACTTTGGTTAGGATAGGGACACTCTAGAAGACCCTTAAGCCCTAACGGTCCCTTTGTCAAACAAAAGAGACAATATCATAGAGACAAGACTTCAAGGACTCTTAAATTCAAGAATCATCGTAGGAGAGAAGATGTTTTGCAATATTCTTCATTGGAAGGACAAAGTATGAGAGTTCATTGGCCCCTTTGTGTTTTTGTTCGCACGTGACTGTGAGTTATGGTCAGTTGGCGTGTGATTTCTTGTGAATTCTTGATTTAAAGAGTAATTTGTAATATTTCTTGTGTAGGTGTTTGGATGACAACTTCATGCAAGAAAGGGAAGGGAAGCAACGCTTAATTTAAAGCAACATAAATCATAATAAGGATGAAGTGGAACATTCTACACTACACTTTCAGCAACACGCACTACACTATATACAATAACAACGTGGGAATTCAACATATTACTCCAATGAGAATTAAAATGTCACAATAATATTCATAAGTTTCAGATTAACCCACAAATGAACAATTTCAAATAAACGGAATTTATTACTACCGTAAAATGTTGAATAAACGCCACTGGTCTATTGAATTCTCAAACCCTGCACTGGGATTTGATCAACAAAAAAAATGGATTGAATAGGTGTAACCAAGTAGCGAATGGTTTCAAAACGCTTGAAAAAGTATTGAAAACGTTTTAGAAAACATTTTCAAATGTTAAAATATTGTGAAATTAAAGTTTTTTTCACAATTTGACCTTTGAAAAGGGAAGAAAAAGTGATCCAAATGAGTTTTTCTGATGTGAGTTCATTTGATTGAATATGGAGTAGAAGGTTATCTTAAAAGGACAGAGGGACAAGGTTGTAACCTTTGCAATTAAGGTGTGCGTGGTCATTAAACAACCTTTGAATGTTGAAATTGCAGAACCTATTGAGAGTGACATGGTTGACTTGAGACTGTCACCACGAATAAGAAGTTTTTCCATTGGATTTAGTGCTAATTGAAATCCACTGCAAAAGACAGGTTTATCTCTCCATAAATCCAAAAACAAAGTCAATGGGGCATTTCATTAACCAATTGGAAGAGTACCTTAAATGCTATTCATTAATCACATGCCCATGACCGTAGTTCATTTGACCTGGAAAATGGAAGAACAAGGGAGCAATTTGAAATTCCAGGGCGAGGTTAACTTCCTGTCTGTTCTTTGTTGTGTTGCTATTTGCAGGACCAACGCCCATTTTGTCAATGGTCACTTCCGGTCCAACACTTGGGCTCAGTGGACTGGAGAGTGACACTTGCACTGGACCAGAATGAATAACAACCGCCCATTGTAGACTAGAGGGAGATGAATAGATGAATGAGAGAGGAAGCTGCATCTTCCTGTACAGGATTTCCGATGTTTTCGTTAAGGAGTGATTGTGAAGTCATTAAATTAAACCTGCGCATGTGCAGGAGATCATTAGTTAAAAACATTCTGCGCCCAAACAACACCTGCACCTAAATTGTGGATTTAATCCAATGGATTTATGAGCAAGTGACGGAAAGGGAACAGCATGGCACCGGAACTTCAACACTGCCGCTCTCCTTGTAATTCCAGTAGCTCCAGAGTCCATGTCAATGCATTAATCAACACACAATTTCAATCATAAAATGGATTCTAAAAGGAAGGCTTATTTCCACCAAGGTCCAACAGTAGATCCAGTGGTGGATGTTGCAATTGAAGCAAAGGTTAAAGTCATTAGCATATATCCGAATGACTCCGTTTTACAGTTTGTAAATTGTTTTCTTCCTCTGATTAGTTGATCAGTGTTCCCTGCACGTGGAGTCATTAGTCTTAGTCTGTCGACTGCTCCCCAATCAGTCTCTGTCACTTGACAAAGCACCGGTCAGACCAATGGCAAGGGACTGGAACAGAAGTCTCATTGTAAAACAAACAACAGCCACACAGACTCCCATTCATCAGTCACTTGCTCCCTAGCTAGAGATTCCTTAACTATCAAAATGACACAATCAACCAATGGGCATGTGGCAAGGAATCTCACACCAAAGAATAAACTATGGTGACACAAACTCTGGTGTTGATGCTGTAAATGAGTCATAATTGGACCTGAATCTCCAGAGTCAGTTGGAGTCTTGGCCATGTCAACATCCTCCTCATGTCTCCCTGTTGACAGAGCCTGTTTGTCCTCATCTGACTTTATGGTCATGTCACTCTCACTGACGAGGTTGTGCCAATTCGGAGTATTTTATGGACGGAATAAACCTGCCACGACCTTTTCCTCATTCAATCACTCACAAAAGGAAAAAGTTGAGAAGAAATGAGAGCGTTTCTTTGGGAAATTCTAGCAGGAAGAAGTGATCATTTCCGGTCACTTTTCAAAGGGTCCTTTTGCCCTTTGCCGTTCCTTGGAGGGTCTGATTTAGTGTAATTGTTCCTTTTCATTCCCACATGTTAAGATGACATAACAAAGTTTATTTTTTGATGTCCCTTGACATGGCCATGGAATGTCAATTGGGCAGTGTGACACTCTCCTCATCTCCTTTTGGAAAAGTGTCAATTTGGCTCTTGTTTGAATCTATTTTGGATGTCCAAGAGGGCGAGTGAGTGCCAAGATAAATCGGAGTTGGTCCTTCTGTGGTGACATCGGGGCCTTTGGACTGCCAAGATGAAACCAAAGACGAAAGAATGCGAGGGTGGCAAGACCAAGGAAGGAGTGGGTGGGGCAACAGGGCAGGTGGCAGACAGAATCAGAGTTAATTAGACTTGGCTCCTTAAGGGCCCACAACAGCCTCCGCCCAGTCATAAAATCCAGTTGACTTTTAATTATAGAGTTTAATTATTACACACACGGCGCATGAGCAGTGCAAAGAGCCTCTAGAGGGCCCTTTTGTTTATGTTAGACCACACCCTCCTCCCTTTTTAGTTTATTATCTGATTAAAGGATCTCCACATCTTAGCCGCAAACTAAATAAACTTTTAAACCCATTTTAGAAATTGTTCTTTTTTATTCTTTATTGTTTGGAATTGTAGTTCATTGGAACTCAATTACGACCATAATTAGACTCTAATTCTGCCGTCTTCCTTTTAATGTTCACGTGTGAAGTGTATAAGTGGAGAGGCCTTAAGAGTCCCTTAAGAGTCCCTGGTGATCTCATGGCGCCAGACGGAATTCCTCCAGTCAGGTGGATTGCAGGGAACAAAGGGAAGGTGAGTGTCCCAAAAGGAGCTCAAGGGAAGGGCCCTTCAAAATCTCTATCGTCGCCTCTGCCGTCAAGGCTCAGTGGAGATTCAGTTCGGAAATGATCCTTAAGTAATTCCCACAAAGAACGAAGACTTAAAGACGAAACCTCCTATCAATTCAACAATAATAACCTAATGGACCCTTCAAAGGGAAACAAATACACTCGGGTCCTTTAAATAACTAAAAGTCTTATCTTCTACTGGTAGGGTCCTTAACCTGCTCCTCAAGGGACATCAAACAGGGACACAAAAGACTATGGTTTATTACAAAATATTAAAATCTAACAGAATCTATCAAAATATCTACCGATTTAGGTAGTTTTAAGTATTTATGCTGTATATTTGTGTGTATTTGCAGTGTGTTGAGTGCGCATGCGTAGTTTTATTTTCTACTGACAACCCTTGACATGTTCCCTTAATGGATCTCGATGTGAATTCATCTGCTGAATTGGCACAAAGGGCTCCTTTCCCCATTGACATGAAGCATATGGAAGTGAGCGTGAGAACTCATTTTTTGGCAGATTTGCTACCCGGGTGTTTTCCCATGGTCAGGGGACTTTCATTTATTCCCATCCATTTGAGTCTATTAGTCACCAGATGAAAAGATCCCTTCAAGGGCCCCCTGCCCTTTCAACAACACCCGAATTAAATTCATACTCTAAAATAAACAAATACTTTTGACAAAGTCCTTTTGTCCTTAGAAAGAAAGTTTCCTCCAAGGCCCTTTTGAACCCTTTAAGAGTCAGAGGTCAGTGGAATCATCAGACTCTATTATCACCCCAACTACCCAAGTGTTCAACAGAATCAGAAGAACATCTGGTTTCCGCTTTCTTTGAATGGAAAGTGGCAGTTAGGCCAAAAGGACAAAGTACCAGATAATTTAGATTAAATGTTAAACGCAGTCAACTGCGCAAGTGCAGAAGATTACTCTGTAAATGCAATGAAATTCTGGGTTTAAGGACACCCGGTGGGTTTAAGAAAAGTGACGACTGCTTCTCCTCACTTTTAGAGCAAGTGCTCCTGTCTGGATCTCAAGAGGTCAAAGGTTGTAACATGTTTTGTCTTAATCTCTGGCCATCTGGAGAGTCTGCGCATGTAGAAAGGAAGTCTTTACAGAGAATAAAGGCGTGGAAGAAAGCTGTTGGTTGAAGAATTGCACACATTTCCTGTTTCTTTTGGTTACATTCTAGGAATCAATTGTGGAATCTCCAAGAAGTTATTCTGCATTATGACCGGGTGTTTGATTTGTTCCTGTGAAGTGAGCACATGGACATGGACATGGACATGGACATGGACCAGGGAGTCAATTGTTGCTCTGTCAGGAGGGACCAAAAGAGACCAAAAGAAGTCCAAAAGCAGCCCAAAGTGTGTGAATGCAGCTGGCCAGAATGAAGGGAGTTGGGAGGGAGTTTTCGAATAAAGTAAAAGGGAGGAGAATTGGAAGGATGGGGAAGGAAGCACCCGCTATAAAGCAACCTACCCAACACTACCAACAACTCAGTCACGATCCAACTGGTGGACAACAAACAACCACAATCAGTCATCGTCACTACGCAAGCGCAGTAGAGAAATCACAACACTAAAACAGTTGATTGTTGAGTGAGCAAGGAGAGCAAGTGACACAAGTGAGCAATCTCTGTCAACCCAGTTAGCAAATCAAAACCCCAAAATGAAGGCCCAATTGGATTCATCACCAAGGCAGCACTCTTCAAATGTCCTCGGGATTCGATCGACAGATGCAAAAGTGACAAAGTCCAAACACAAGGAAGAGGAAAATGAAGAAATCAAGGCATACTTGAACAAGCTACAGGAAATTGTGCCCTTCATGCCAAAACATAAAAAGTAAAATACTTCATCATTACTTTCATACTCCTTTACATTTATATTTATCAAACTTGTTTGAATTATACTGGACTAACTGGTTATTTTCATTGCAGATTGTCTAAATTAGAAGTGATAACCTACGTCATTGACTACATCCGGGATTTGAGGCAAACACTTGGCCTGCCCTTGCAGTCAGTCAGAGTCCCGAGTATCCCTTGTATGGATCATCTTGATGACATGGACATGGCCAGTAGCCATGACCTGGACATGGACTCCCCTCTCAACAACAACGTCAGTAGTGTCAACTTTAACCTCTCCAGATTGCCCCTAAGTCAGATTTCAACACCAAACAACATCACCTCTCTCACCAGCTGTGGATCTCAGGAGGTAAACAAAATGACATTAAACTAACTCTCTCTTAACGCTTCAACTTTAATTCTGTCACTGAGATCATAAAATTGCATTCAAGACCACCACAGAAGGATCTTTTGCAGCTGCAAGCTTATATGCAGTGATTGTAATTACACACGTGTTCCAATTTCCTGCACATGTGCAGTTATCCTTATAGTTTTAACTTCCTTAATCCGGTTATAGCCAGATGGAAGGATGTTAAGATGTACTTGTGGGTTATTGTGAGTCAGGGACTAGTGATATGCTAGTGACACACGGTGCTAAGATCTAAAGAATGATGAAGGCCATAACTCTCTTTTTGTTTTAAATCACTCCATTGTTCCCTTCATCGTGACTTGCTTGAATTCTTTAATGACTCTGTCCTTATATTCTTTATATTCTTCAGTATAGTTCCCAGTGTACCAATATTTCATGGAGATTGGCCACTTTCCCTTGTGTCTGATGATGACAATGGCCAATTGGCAGAGGGACAAGATTGCACACCTGGTCACTTCATTCTACAACAACAGCATCAGTCACTGATTAAAGTTAACAAGCACCGGCTGCTCAGTGCACAGTCTATAATCTTATCTTGAAACATGAACTTTGCAATACCCGTGTGCTGGAATTGCCACTGTTTCAATCATTTGGGAATTTTAGTATTTGTAATAACTATAATGAGGACAACTGCACCAAACACCCGGCCACTTGACGGCAGTGACTGAAGTTGAAGTGTATCCTTGTGCGACGTAGAATATGACTGTAGAATATGTTAAACTGTATTTCCATGTTTCGTAAATCAGTGCATTGTTATTCATTCGATTGTGATCAGAGTAGGGGAAGTTCCCTTTTAAATGGAGTGTGAACAAAGGGAGATGGAAGGGAAGGATTAGAAATTGTAATTCTGGATTTCCCTAATCAGAAGATCTTTTGTATTGTGGTGGTTCTTGTGCAATTCTGTGCAATATCCTTTGGAATGACTTTTAAATCTTTTTATTTATTCTTTCAACTAATCTTTAATAATCTTTAACTCTAAACTCTTTCAGCTGTAAAGCGGTGCTCCTTACCTTTTGCTGATCTCTCTTCATCTAAGGTAGATTCATCCTCTAACTTCACTCACCTGCTAATAACCATTCCAAGAAACCATTGGTTTTAATTACTCTGTTTTTATTTAGATTCCGCAAGACAAATCACCATCTGGGGACGTGGACACGAGGCCACTTTCCTGCTAATTAAACTAAGCATTAAATGGTAGTCCTTCTTCTTTTGTTCTTGACTGTGATTCCATTTACAATTATTTTTATTGTTGTACCATTGCAGTGTATTTATTAGTTTGTATAAAAAGAACATGCGCAGAAGTTTAGTGGCTTATTCGTATGATTCTCAAAATGTGTACAACCTTATTTAAGCCTTGATTTGTAATTTGTTCCTTTGTGGTGACAGAAATAAAACAAAAGAAATCTAAAGGGACACTTTGAAATTGAATTGACATTGAATTGCCTGTACCCTTTGAAAAAGAAAAGTTTTTTAAATTTAAAGTCATTCATTGTTCCGTTTCAATTCCATTGTTAAAAGTCTCTGGTTCAAATGACAGAGAAATCAGTCCACATCTGCCAAGGAGCAACTGCGCCTCTACACAAAACAGATCAAATCCACAAAAGAATGTTGCAAATGTCCATCTGGCTACTTTTCATTCACAGCTTGTCGTCACAGAGCATGAGCAGAAGTCCCCAGGCACAAAGGAACATAACATTAGCAGAAATTAAATCCACCCACCCCAGCAGAGAGACAAGAAAGTAAGCTATTTTAGACTTATTGCAGAAACACCTTCCATTCACAAAGTTCCAGTTGGATGATTCTGACCTTGGAAGAAATCGAAACTTTTTTACTTAATAAAAAAAGAATGTTCGGCATGGCTGCTGAAATCTTTTAATTTAAGCAAGAGGAATGACTAAGAAGTTCTTGGAAGGACGAAATGGCGACAGTTTGATGAAGGATTCATTGATAGTTGGGGTATTTGGATACATTTAAGACTGTGGCGTGACTCCTTCTTGTGGTGGGTGATGAATTTGTGTTTATTTAAAGGTTCCCTCTGCTCGTGGTTTCTTTCAATGACATCGAGATGGGTAAGACGAGTAAGAAAGTAAGAAAGGAGTGACATTGCAGTGTGTCATGTCACCATTAGATCTCACGATCCCCCCATTCGTGTGATTCAATGGCCCAGGTGGACATGGAGATCTCATGCTAATAACGTCCAAGTCACAACGGGATTCAACGCACAGGTGGACCAGGTGTGAAGGAATCTCACTTGAATGTAATCTCCATTTCAGGAAAGAAGCCCTGGAGATCCTTTAACAAAGTCACAATCAATTCAAAGAAACCTTTTGATTCCTAAAGGAAGATTAACTCCCATACCCTTTTGCATAAGATTCAAACATTTGCAACATTTCGCAGCCACCCCGTCGTTCTTTGAAGATGTGACCTCGTTCTTTCCGCTCTGGCGACATTTCATAACTCCACGGAACGTGAGATTGGATAAGAACTTCATATTTCTGTCTCCGTTTGCAAAACGAGTGAAACCATTAGTTAAAAGGAGAGTCATAACTTGGTTAGTTTTATGTGGCGTAGCAAGAATTCGTTTAGCAAAGGCTGTCTGCCATCTGCGCCTCTAATGTAAAAGACCAGAAGCAACTTCAGAACTTCAGGTGGGTTTGAGATGACTTTGGATTTTTGTTTGTTTTCCTAATTGGTGGAGACAAAGTTCCCATTGGTCAGGTGGATGGAGGATTGTTTCAAGTGTTGACAGAGGGAGATCTTCTTCAAACAATCTTGAACTCTTCGTCCACCTGCAAAAATAGTCTCCCCTTCATTCAACCTAAAAATAGGAAACTTAACTACAAATCTAAAATCAACAAAAGAAGCGGCAGAGTCCAGAGACATGAGGAATTTATGCACTCTGTTTGAACTGTTTGAACATGAGGATGGGACTGTTGACTCTTTTCAGGAAATGGAATTCCATCCATCACATGAAACCAAATAAAAGTCAAATCCAAATCTCTGATTCTCTCTGATTCATCATCCCCCTTTCTAAGCTTTCTCCCTTCAACTTTCCCTTCCACTTCAACTCATTCCTCCTACATTTCAGGGTTCAAGTTTCAAAAATCCTGAAATCTTTTACGACATTTTAGTTTTTTCATGTCCATGTGTGTGTCCAACATCCCTCGGAAGTAGCAACAGTGAGGAACCACATGTTTTAACAAGGGCGCAGCCAAAGCCTCATTTGTCACCATTGACGTCGTCGACTGATGCGACCACGACCCTCCTAATGGGCTGCGGTCCCGCCTGATTTCTTCCTTTACTCGCAGGTGGACCTCAATCGGTGGTGCTAAGTGTCCCTCAACTGACCTCCAACCCACATAAACATGGCAAACATAAGCCCTATACATGAGCTAAGCTCACATGTGCTTCTTCTGCATGGATTCTTGGAATATTTCATGATATTGATTTCTGATTTTGTGCTACGTAAGGAAATTCTTCCCCCTGGACTGGGAATTGCGGAGCCTACATCTGAGATTAAGGAGACCGACCGTTCACTTTGTCCTCCCTGGAGACGTTTCCGGTTTCCATTCCCCTTCCATTCGAAGTTCTCCCCAACATTACTCTCTGTATTGAACCTCCACTGCAGGAGTCAAGGATCTTTTGCTTTTGTGATCTTTTGGTTCCTGATGCGTCTGCCCCTGGAGGAGGGTTGAAGTGGAGAAGCTGCGGTGGGGCCTTGCCTCATTGAGTCCATCGATCGTCCCTTTCTCTGACTTTCTCCACGCCACGCCCACAACCATCCATTCCTACACTGTTCCTCCACTGTTACACTGTTCTTCCACTGCTGAATCTTACTCATATGACTCATGTTCCAATCCTCCTATGAATCTGATTAAACTTTAATCTCCTTGAACTGGATTGCGTGATGAGGAAGACCCAGGGGCAGAGAGGGACCCAAGTCACATGCTTTAATGTAAAGGTTTCATTTCATTCCGCCCAAGTGTTCCAATGTCACTTTCCCTTCATTATTCCACTCAAACTGCATTAGAGACGGAAGCTACCAAAAGCATGGCACGTGCAACAAGGGCCATTTCAAATGAAAAACAAAATGGAACGGCCAAAGTGGAAATTAGGAAAGGAGGAGAAAGGCAGGAAAGCACTGCTCTGGAGTCAGCTGAGTAAGCAGGAGGACACGTGGCGGAAACGGAAGTCCACGAACGGCGTCTGACCTGACACGCGGCGATTTTAGTTGACAAACGGCAAAGAAGGGAAGGTTCATATTTATAAGCTCCCTCCAGCAGCCTGGCTTTGGTTTTAATGAAGGCAGATTTGATGGACCCCCGTCGACTTTCTCCGTTCGGATGATCACATTACAATTCCCAAGTCCAATTAATTAAGGGAAGGATGACACACTATGCACTTGCGCATGGGGAAGATGCGGTGTATATTTGTACTTTTTGGATGTATTTTGATGTATATTTTGGATTCATGAGGCTCTGGTTGTCTCCTTGTCAGCTGCATCCTGTGACCTTTGTTCCTTTGGAGTGTCACAGATGTTCCTAATTTGATTCCAGAGGACCATTTGACTTTTTAATAAAACCCCGCAGTGGGAAGTTTAAAGTGGAAGGGTGGAAGGAGAAAGTTGAATTCCCATGGCTTCCATTAAATATTGAATGCAGTCATGATCCAGAGAACATGGGGAAAGTCCCTTTTCAATTCTACACTTTCAGGAACATCAATTTTTCAAGGAAGTTCCAAACTCAGGTTCCAAACTCAGGTTCCTGCCACTCCTTCCTTACGTGTTGGTGTGACGCTTCAACTGACATGCCAAGAAATGTCACTCACATGAAACCACCTGAGAAATTCTGCGCATGTCTCTCTTCACTTTGACTAATGACGCGCATTTGTCAAGTGAAGATTGAAACGGAAGGAATAATGACTGTAGTGGAGAGTGTTTTGTCCTTTTGAGCATGTGTGGAATACATTGGGTTTAATTTGGAACCTGATTAGACCTAGTTATTAGGAAGAGTGAATGATTCAAAGGGCCCTTCCATCTGCCTCATTCAATCGCATCTGTCCAGTCCAAACAGAGTTGCAAACTTCCAGCATTTGGCAGACTAATTCAATTCACGCAACAAACACATCTGCCATACACAACACTTTTAAATCTAAACGTTCTGCGCATCTAACTTTGAATCATAACAAACTTAACTTGCTCTTGTGAGTGTTAGAGTGTCAGGTGGTTTAATTGCAAGGCCACACAGAAGTATTTGAGCTCATGCGCAGTGACTTTGGATTTACTGAGCATGTGGTTGATTCTACAAAGAATCATCAATTTCATTTTCTCCATCTGTCATACTATAAGCAGTGGTTCACGAAAGGAAAGCAGTTGGTCAGGGTGTTGTAATTCACTTATCATAAATGCAGTTTTCACTTTCAAAGGCCCACCTGCACTCATGAACAAGTCCTTTCTAACCCTCCATCCTCATAATTCCTCTAATGTATGAAATCAATGCAGTGCTCATGCGCAAAAGGGTTTCCAAAGAATTCTGTTTAGTCACTCTCCATTGAAGATCGCAAGCAGGTGCTCCAGTGGAAGATTCATTTCTTCAATCAGCCTAATATGAAAAGGATTCTAATCGATTGCACCAGGTGAAGCAGGAACAGGTTGGGATTCAAATAGGAACAAATGACATTCAAAAACAACCCTTATTTCGAGTATCATCAGAGTATTGAACTTGAATTGAATCCCTTCAATCCCTTATTCTGAGATCACCACATATAATAATAAAATCTGTCGTTTTGTCCTTTGGTGTAGAAATTCTTTTCCTTTTCTATTGAATGTTTGATGAGTTTAATGGGAATGCCAATATAGTTTCATTTGAAAGGGGGAGATTCGAAGCCTTTGGAATTTAATTATGAAGGACTAGAGTGGATCGATTGGAATGTATTCATTAGGATGTAGTTGGTTTGGTTTAATTCAATAAGACAGGTGTCTCTCCCTTCCATCTAAAAGTCCATCTGTCTACTCCAATGTCACCAAGAGACATTCCAGTGACATTCATTTCAATAATAAAATGGAACTTGGGATGGAGATGGCAATCTGGTGAGTGGAGCATTTCATTAAGGACATCCATTTCATCATCAACAATTGGGGAAAGTGAAAGCCTCTTTTCACTCAAATGACCCTATCCACTTTTAGGTTTAGTTATGCACGTGCTTATAACAATGATAGGGAGTTTCAACCAATCAGAGAAGAGTGCCAAGACGTGTTCAAATGGACCAACATTTGATGTAACTTTCAAGTATGGAGAGAAGGGTTTACGTGACTTTCTGGTGAAAGTCTCCCTTTCCTTTTGTGGATCGATTGAAGCCATTGCCATGGGAATCCTTAGGAAGGGTGTGGTCCAAATACGGCTCCTCACAGGCGAATCAACGCACAAGGAAACTCAGAAAAGGAATGGAAAGATGAAATAGAATCTAATAAACTAATAATAAATAGAAATAATCCAACACAGAATGGACCTAAATAGAAATTATTTTGTTCACCAATGCAGAATTGTAGAGAAAACTAAAAGTAAAGTTTTTTTTTATTTTTAATTTGTCCTAATGGACTTTGAAATGTTAATTCTTAACTGATCAAAATGGACATATTTCATAACATAATTCAGTATTTTTCTCTTCTGTTCGTTTAGTGCTTCCATTCTCCCTGTTGCTAACTGCATTGCCTCGAAGTAGGACTGTAGGGATCTACCCTTCCTAACGTTCTTCACTTTTACGTCAATGGCGTTCCTATTCTTGCGCATGGTTGTTGTCACTTCCACCCAAAACTGAAATAAGTCAACAATAAGGAATATGAGGAGTAGGAAGAAAGGCATGAGGATTTTGGAATGGATTTTAACCCGTTTTGGTTTAGATACTCCAAAATAATTGTCAAGATCGAAGCCATGGGTTATCCCCCTTCTAATAATTCCAGCAGCTTTAGTAAGGTCTACTATTTTTCCAATGCCACTACTAAAACTAGCAATCCCAGAAGCATCCACTCGCCGTATTTGTCTATCAAATCTAACTCCGCGATGAATCTGGAAGAAGACCATTTCATTCCTCATATCCCCTGCAGATGACTTTGCAACATGGCATTTGAGACCTTCGTGTTTCTGCGGAATCATCCCAAGGAAGATGGGCACCTGTTCCTTGTCGATCCAAAAGATGTTTGATATGGCTGCAGTCCGGTTTGCGATGAGAATACGACGTGTATCGTTTATGGTGAATTCAATGTACTTCAATAGTGTGGTTGCATTGACCGTTTTTGATTTCAAATGAAGGTTTAACAGAGTTTGCATTACAGGAATGTGGTAATTCCTTATACGCTCTTCTGTAGTGTTGCGTACTGTATCACGATATAAAAACCTCCGTCCAGAATCCACTGCTGCTTCAAGGTTTTCAAAAACTTTAGAGGGAAAGGGTGCTACAGTACTACTTGTGATAACACACTCGTAAATTGTCCTGAAAATAAAATAAGTTTAGTCATAATTCTCTATAGTTTCATACAATTTGAACTCACCCTATTACTGTAGCTACGAGTGAGAGAATGCAGAGAAGGGTTGTGAACTTGGAAACTCCTTGGCGCATGAATACACAGAAACTCCAGAAGAGGGAGTCAGGGAAGTTCCCTTTGTTCCTTTTGTTCCCTACAACAGACACAACCAACAGTCCAACTGCCAGGGATACCCAAGTCCAGGGGTCATAGGGGGTCAAGAGTTCAAGGAGGTTGAGGGCCTTAGTCCAATCTGTTGTGTCGTCCATTTGACAATAGAAGAATTTGCCCATAGTTTGTTCGTAGTTTGTTGCATACCCAGGATCTCTACCACGTGGGAAGATGTCAAATAGGACAGGTTGTAAAACAAAGATTGAAAGCCCAAGGTTTTCGTTTTGAAGGTTTAAGGTGGCAGTTGCCTTTTCTGTATTCTGCATTTCTGTAAGGTTGTACCTCACCCCGATCTCATGCAAAGCGAATTCAGCCAAGTGCCTGCACGCCGTGTACCTTTTCAGAATTCGTCTTGGCACACAAAATAAAGGATCAATGCCTTTATTCGTTATCGCCGCTTTTCCCAAGAAGTTTTGATTGACACTGAACCAATGGGACTCCAGGAAAACTTTGCTCAACCTGAAAATTATCAAAATTAAAATTGGTAAAATAAAACCAAAAGGTTAAAGGTCAAATAAGGGTTAACCTTCAACCTACGTCTGTTTATAAACTTGTAAATCGTATAAACTAACCTTTCATTACTGGCAGTAGTTAGGACGAACTTGATCAGTGGTATTGACCAACTGCTGACTTTCCATCTCCAACCTTGTCCATCTCTTGCAACTACAATTTGGAACAACATTCCAAAGGTATCTTTTACGAATATTCTAAATTCAAGAATAGCTTTGGTATTTCCGGAAGTGTGCAACTGAGCATCATCTCGTGTAATCCAAAAGTGCATGACATACACGCTATTCCGATTAGTCAAGTTTCGAAAGCAGAACAATTCTAGTAGTTGCAGAGGTAGAAATCGTTGGGTAAAGTCGGTGTGCATGAGATAAAGGACATGACCTCCTCTGTAGGTGGCATTTGCAATTGGAATCAAAGGTATGTTATCCTTTTGCAAATACCTTGTCTGGAGATGGACCGTATTTGTTACAATGACTGAACGGAATGTGTCGTGGGATTGACGGAGAATGTCCAACATGAATTCTGTAGCAGAATCGGTATATTTGAATTTAAAAGTAAAGTACAAAAAGTAATTATCGGATGGCACAAACAGGATAGGCGAAGAAGTTGAAAATATGGTTGGATAAAATAGAGCTAACAGAATCTCCATGATCAACTTCATTTTGGACATTCAATACTTTCAATTGAATTGACACAACCAACCAAAGACGACTGCAAAGGACTGGAATTAGTAGTTGCTAGGTATACTTCTTTCTGTGGCGAACACCATATCTTAGCATGCCTATTCAAATTATTCATTATCGTGTGACACCATTAAAGGAATTAGTGATGGTTTCCATCTCCATGGTTACTCTTCCTTTCCTTTGAACAAAAGATAAATGTGACATTGGGAATATTGATTTATAAGTGTATTAATTATACATATTTTGGCTATTAATTTATTTATTCTTCAGAGTTTTGGTGACGTCAAATTAAACCTAAGCAAAAGTTTGACAAATACAAAACATCAAATCAAATCCAGCTACGTGACCTTTTTCTTAGACTTTGCGATAGTTTCCGACTCCTCTAATCTCTCCTACTCACCCAAGCTCTTTTTAGCTGAAATTTTAACGTCAAGAGACAGTCTTTTCAGATGGTGAGAAGGCGGTAAGAAAATGAAATGAGTGTGTAAGCTTTTACGCTAAGGTTACTAAGCAACTTCCATGGTGCAGGGATTGCTACACCTCGACAACTACCCGCATGGTTTGCTCTGTATCTGATTTTGAAGTGTCTCTCGCATTTCTTGATTTCTTGAATTGATTCAAAAATTGAAGCAAATCTAGAATTCCCGAGATTCTTCCTACTCGAAGGCATTTGGAGTAACATATGGTCTACCATTGTTTTGCATGCATTTTGATGTCAATTAAACCATCATCAGTTCAAGCTTGTAGCAACCAAGGAACCACCGTTTTTGCTTCTGGATATTTGGGAAGAGAAGAGTGGCGTCCCGATCTCATACCACTGAGGGCACAGACCTCCTTGAATAGAATTATTCAAACCTCAATTCACAGTCACGAATCGTTTAGCAAAACTTGTAAGGGTGAATCAATCTTTGAAATTTAAAATCATATCCCTTCCAACTCTTGTGACGACCATTCAAAAATGAAGATGGGGATTAGTCTGCTAGTCCTAACTCTGATCTGGCTTGCGCATCAACCTTGCGCATCATCAGCTCAACCTGAATCAGCTTCCGAGTCGTACACAAACGACACGCTTGAGTCTGACTCTGTAAGTTCCTTTGACAATTCCACTATTGAATAAAGATACTTTGCCTTTTAGATTGATGACACGAGTGTGGACGTCATGAGAATTTTATATTTTTGTTACAAGTAGACATAAAAATCGAGTAGAAACGTACAGCGATGTACTGGGATTTTCATCTCCCCTGGCATTCAATTCTTACCTCAAAATTCTAACTTTGCAAATGATTTTCAAACTTTTTAAAATATTCCCTGGCTCCGAAATTCCAAATTCCCTCCCAAGCAAAATGGAATTTAAATGTACACTTTTTCGATTAAATTTTGTAATTATTTCCCCAATTCGACCCCACTAGCAGAGCGGGTGTAAAAGGGCACCATACCCTTTTCATAGAAACGTTAGAAACTCATGTTTAATTTGTGTTCCTCCTTTCTCCGCCACGTGAAGCAAACATGTCAAATTAAGTTTTAGTTTGATTAGAATTCCACTGGGATTGTCAATATGGAGACAAAGCAGCCAATCTGGTTGAACTCACATCTGCTTCTGTGCCAATGAATTGAATTGAACTCTCCATCTCCATCCTGACACCTTCCTGTATCACATTCACCCAAAATGAAACTGAAGAAGCCATCCACTCACCTTGTCCTTGTGCACTGCTCTTACTCCTTATTTGTTAAGCTATTCTTCCATTGGCTTCTTGTGACATGGGAAAGTTATTAGTTTGATTGGGTTCATTTGGAAGGGGAGAAAGTGATCCTCATGAATAAATGAACTTTCTCCCTCTCCCTATAAGCCACAAATCCCCTTCAACCCTCCATTTATGCTTTCCTTTTATGCTTTGAAAGAAAGTCCTCTTTGCCACCCCTTAATGAGTGCCTTGTAAGTCTGCATGATGATGTGGGGAAAGTCCCTTCATCCTCATTCATCCCCACAACATCCTCCACTCTGACGACTCAATCAGAAATGGAATTGAACTGGGATTTAAACTCCCTCTAGTCATGCAAACAGCACAACAAGGTAAACAAAGGGATCCATCCACACTACACTCATCATAAAATGACTCAACAAGGACAATGACACAACCGTCCCTTGGAACCCTTGGAACCTGTTGGATTGGAATGCACAAGAGATCCTCAAGGGCCATCAGGTGTGCAAATAGGAACAGGTGCTCCATACGAAGATTCATTCACAATTCCAAATCCAAGATAAGTGTCCCTTCAAAGGGCCAACAATCCACCAGATGTTGAACACCAAAACAATTAAAATCTTCCCAAAAGTACCACAAGATTCCAAGAATGAATATTTGCATGGCATTTGACTTATAAATGGGAAATCTGCAAGTCTTTAGTTTGCGTGTGTTTGTGAATGAAGTGGCTCGTGTTGGTTGGGCGGACGTGAGTTGATAATTACAAGTTTCTTGGACCTTGTCTTTGATGGTGAATGAATCCACTTCCGAATCCAGCGAGCCAAGGCACAGCTGAACTTTCAGCTTGGCGGATTTTCACCTGAAGAATTTTCACCCTACGCTACACCCAACGGACAAAGAAAACGCGTGCCTACTTTCTGCTCCTTTGCTTTTGGCACGAGCTAAACTGCCATAATTAAAACAAAGTGGAGGAAGCATGACTCTATTCCAGCAAGATTCCTTGGCAGGTGGGGATTCTGTCAATGGGAATCACGGGAGGATGGAGACAAGATTTCTTTTTTAATTTCTGCAAGGAAGCACCCCGTCACAGCCTTAGATTCCCCACCTGGACTAATTCCGATTATGAATTGGATGGTTTCCACGCACTGCAGAAGCAGAAGCAGTGCATCCAAAAGGAACTTCAAAAGGCAGGTGCAAGGGCCCGTTGGCTCAACCACGGAAATTGATCATTCATAAACGGCCGAGGGAGCGACAGATGGGCGTGTCATAATTCCTCAATCTGGCTCCATTTGGTGTTACGAACGGAATGCTTCAATCTTCCCACAGATGAGGAACAGGTGACTTCCTTTAAGGCCCCGGCCCTTAAAGTCTCTCAATGGGAACTCTGATTGCTTCCAAATAACTAACTACACATTCCAGACCATAAATGGAGTCCCCTTGCTTCTCCACTTGTCTTCTCCATAGATTTATTGATGCAAATGGCACTGAAATTATTCAAATGGAAAATCCATCCTAAACTCCATCTGCTCTTAAAGAATTTCACTTCCGTTAGATTCCGAGTCTTGCGCAGAGACCAAGTGACAGATGGAAAAGTGTCATTAGAAGGATGATGCAAAATCAAAACCAATGCAGCTGCCATTTGGTTTACAACAATCACAACGTTTACTGTCGAATCGACGTAAAAAAGGAAGGCATTTGGACAACAGGGCTTTTTCATGGGGTCATTCCTGGACAAAAGTAGCCAGATGCTTTTCAGCACCAGGAAGTTGAGCCACCTTGACAGCGGAGGAGGACACAATGCAGAGGGCCTTTGCAAACCAAAGGGAACCAAAAGGGCCAACGCCACCAATTACAAAAGTCTCTTTCTTTAATCATTGCCCATAAGGAAATCAATGTAGAATGAAATGAATGAAGGGCCCTACGAAAGAACCACCGTCCCTTTAGGTTTCTCAATGCAACACAATAGATGAGGTCATTCTTTTGCCAATGTTTGGAGGTAGACCACAAACAAAGACGTGGTGAGGTCATCAGTCAAACTTTCACTTTGATGCTTGTGATCCCTTTAGACCCTGCTCACTTCCGCCCTTCTTGGAAGTCGATTTGAAACAAAGTTTTTAATGTTTAGTTTTCAAAGAGGCTTTCATTTTCTAAATTACAGAGTGATGTTGTCTTCAAATGTGTTAAAGTGGAGATGGTGATTTGTAAAGAGGGCCAATTTGACCTTGCATGTCTGGAGGTGTGTGTTTGGTCAAATTAGAACAAGAGAACCTTTCATCCTGTCACTGGACCTTACTCGTTCCTTTGCAGAGATGATTACAAAGGGTTCTTCCAGTAGCCATAAGGGCAGGGGTACTTAGCACATCACTAAAAAACCAAAGGAATGCTCCTAACATAGGTAACATCCTGTCCTGAAATGAACCCTGAGTTGAGTTAATGGCTTTTGCAGTGGTAGGTTCTCAATTAATAAGATATCTGGGTTAGGATGGACAAGGTGGCCAGCACAGGGTAGGGCCCTTAAAAAGACGGAAATCGGGAAATCCTCAAAAGGGACAAGGGAGGTGTTTAAGGCTCACAAATAACAATCTTCATCCGACAAGGGAAAATCCAATGGTAAAAAAACATGGACCAAAACATGTCCAATACACCTGGAAAACGTCTTTCGTCCAAATCTTCATTCTTTGTGCTTTTGTTCGGATTTTGAGTCTCATCCGCCTACCAGTTGACCTTTCTTGCACAAGCAGATGCTTAAACACATTTGGCACTGCCATTTGACAGCTATGAATTGCAAATTCCACAAAAGCTTTAGCTTAGCTTAGGTTGGGTAAACACAGCTGCATTGCTGGAGAGGAAGCGAGAGTAAAGAAGCTTCCGGAGGTTCCTTCCGGAGGTTCATTTAATTTAGAAGAGCATGCGGAAGACGCTGAGTCCCTTGACCAGCTTTCTTCCTTGGCCAACTGTAACCCTGGAGTGGTAAAAAGAGTGAAGCCAGTCATTAGTTTAGGTAGAAATAATAAAACAGAAAGGAATGCAGATGGAAGTTCCTTTAGCGGTCTCCTTAGCACACCAGGCACCAGGCAGAAAGGTCAGGAGAGCAACAGATGAACTGCTCATGGAGCTCCTTCCGGAAGTCATCTCTGCAACCAGCTGCTTTGAAAGTGCTGCGGCTAATTGGCAGAGGAGTGACAGTGTGGAAATGATCTCACTTTGTCTCTGCGGTGACTAATAAGCACATCGTTTCCGGAGGTGCAAAGGTACTCATTGGATCCAATTGGCCGAGAAACCGCAAATGGAGGACCAGGTGTTGAATAATTAAAAATGTCTCCTCATCCCTTGCGTAAGAATAAGAATAAAGTGGACACAAAGTACCCTTGTAATAACAATTTCATCGTTGCGTAATCCAAGGGACTCCAAGGGATGGATTCCATAAGGATTCAACCAAGGACTTTATGAAAAGGATCAAAAGGGACCTTAGAAAGGAGATTATTTTCTCTATTTTTTAAAGACCAGTTGGTCCAACGACCATGTGGTCACAAATGAATCCTTTGACCACAGCCACACACTGCCCTCAAGGGCTTGTTGCTTGACATTTCCCGATTAATGAAAACCAATCAATCATTAGTTTTGTCGCAGTAGGTTAAGGACCGTGTGAAATCCACACTTGGACAAATAGTACTAAATGGACATTTGGCTTCTCCTTTTTGCATAAAGGAGTCCAAGGGCCCAGGCCCTTTCTGGTTCCTTTTGAGAAGAGTTTTCCCTTTCATGGTCTCGTCACTTCTTTGTGTATTTGAATTGGAGTCCAATTGAATTACTTGTGAGCCTCTTCTTCACTTCCAGAGCCAACTGGAATCGTGATTAATTGTTGGTCACAATGCCCTTAGAAAAGTGACCTCAACAGCTGCCCACAGACTGAAATGGCTCTTGCCTTCATCAAAAGATAACCAAAGATGAACTTTCTTGGGGGCTCGACCCGATTCTTTCCACTTGGATGAAAGTGAAACCATAAGACTTGCCATTGACACCACACGACCAACTGAAACCAAGGACTCAAAGGACCCTTGTTAAGCGAACAATAAAGTTTATTATACCCAAAGGACTATCCTTAATGCTTATGACTTTGTAAATAGAAATGTTTAATTTGGTATTAATTATGTGCAAAGCACCAACTTTACTCTTCCTTTTCTTCTTCGGGAAATTCTTCAGGGAACTGGAACAAGGCGTCGGCCACCATTTGCCAATCTGGTTCATTATATTCATCCATGACGATGTGGCTAAGGTCAACGAGAAGTTCTTCTTCCTCTTCCATTTCCAGAAGTTCCTCTTCTTGGGAGTAGAAGGAGACTTCTTCCTCATTGAGGTCATCATTGATAGGGTCAAAGGAATCCAAGGAGTCAGGGACACGGCGATCATCTTCTGGATACTCAAGATTCCATTCGTCGCTTAGGTCAGAAATGTCCCCATCCTCGTCCCAGTGCAAGTCCTCCATTGCAAGAAGGCCTGAAATTGAAAGTGTCGAATCAGCTATTATGGCGACATTGTGAATTTGGGGACTGTGGAGTTACCTTTAGCGACTTGTTGAGGGTTGTAGAAAACTGCTGCTTCAACTGTAGCTGCTTGCTAATGAACTTTGACACAATGTTTTCACCAAAATGTTTGAAAACAAAACTCGTCAATGACGTAATTGCTGAACTTTCAGAAATAGTTGCACAATTCAAAGTTGGTTGGATATCTGTCTTTGGCACCACGTGCTTTTTCAGAATCACTTTACCACTTGTTTTGAAATTGAGGTCAGTAAGGTCATGCCGGGGGTCTACCCAGTTGAACTTGTACCTAGTTTTCTGTGCGCAATTCGAAGGTTTTTGTTTTCCACAATTTATGCCTGGTTCCACGGGCGTGTTCGAAATCACTTGTCTTGTAGACTCAAACAAGAGTTCATTGCGGTCAAACGAAGGGTCTATCCAGTTGGATTCGTGCCAAAAATTCTGTGAAAATGACAGGAGCATCCAAATTGAAGTCAGCATCCAAGGGATAAAAAGTAGCGTCGATATCTGTGAATTACATTCAATGGTCAGTTGGAATTCAAAACCCGGGTTCTTAATTTTCTCACCTTTGGAATCGGGTACTTTTGCTTCGGGGGCGGATACTGTTTCATTAGGTCAGGGGTCAACTTAAGCCAACTCAACACTGCTTCGCGGGACGGCAGGCGAGTCATAGTCAGAACCATTGGATAACACAAGCTTGATTGCATTTCCGGCGTATATAAACATGAATAAGGCTGGGTTGCTGGTAATCAGAATTCAACGTCACCTCGGTGTGACGGAGGTGTAAACGATGGGTTCGGACCGCTGCCAAATGCCTGAAAAATACAAAGAATTTAGTCTCATTCATTTTCAGTCTTTCATTCCGAAAGTCATTCAAATGATCGAGATTTCAGTGACAACTAATTAAACTTTTCTAACATTGCAAGGTGTCATTGACCTTCCCAAGGTTGGCTGCAGAACAATCGAGTCTACTTTCTCCATTTATAATTAATTCATCCAGTAGTGCTACTATATACGCTTTCTCCGAAGTAATTCTCCAGGTGTCCAGTTGCCAGGTACTCCAAAAATTAGGATAAATTGCTGTCTGCCCCATGCCGTCTGGACACGAGTGGTAATGACCTCATCGTATAATCTCCAGTCTCTCCTCCGTAATCTCTTGAAATGACTCATGCTCCAAGTATTTAACTAATTTAGACATTCGATTCTGTGTGTATACAACTTCATGTGACAATCACTAACTAGAGATTTACAATTCCTTGGTAATTTTACAACACCCATTCAGTACTTCTAAAAATCCAAACACATGCACACAGTGACAGTCTTGTATTTCATGATTGTTACCTTATTCTCTGCTGATGTTTTGAGCTAAATTCTGAGAATATTCAACTGGAGAAGTTAATTGTGATTGTGACTGTCGATTTCGCAAAGGTCAGAGCTGATTGTCTTCCTGGAATCCGATTGATTAGTTGTGGTTTTGCTCATTCAATTGGAAAGCTGTGACTGAAAGGAATAGGATGGGCTTGGTAAAATGAAGATTCGGTTGCGTGTGAGATTCACAAAACGACAAAATGTCGATTCCTTTTGCAAAGCAAAAACCCCAGTCCAATGTAGTTTACAGCTTTTGCAAACCCCCTCCTGCCCTGTGTGCCAATAGACGTCTGTAGTAGTTGTGAATTAGAGTATGTATAGCTTGGTAGTTTATTTGGCAACTTTGCTTTGTCCAAAGGACGAACCAATGACAAAGTGAAGAGTGCAAAACAGGTCGAAGGAGCGTGTGAGAATGAGTCAGCAGAGTATCACAATACCCCAAATATCAATCACATAACTTTGTTTCTTGCCTTAATTTACAGCATGATCTGTTTCGATCTGCTTCTGAACTGGTGGCATTACATGGCGAAGAGACTGGACTGATAACTAATCAATCATTTCCTGTCAATTGACGTCAACTTATGTCAACCACCCCCAGTGTGCACTGGCGGTGTCAAGTCAAGTGGCGTTGTTTGTATTCTGGAGTGGTCGGTGTGCTGCCATCTACGGGTAGGAAATACGCGCCAGCGCCAAACCAGGAATTCAAAGTTAACTCCAATTCTCAAGAATTCTGTGAGGGAAAAAGATACCCTTACTCTCTCCCTCCACCACACAGATTTACACAAAATCTAAATTAAATTATAACAAACATTAAAATTAAAAGATACTTTAAATCTATTTTGGAACACGTTAATAAGCAAACGTTCGGCTTTCAACAAAACATTTTGTTGAATAAATGTTGAATAAATACCGTTGAATACCGTGGGTTAAAGTAAAATAATTGTTGTTAATTATAGTTGAAATGGTAATTGAGATAGTGTTAGTGAGCATATTTTATTACCTAAACTATAAGAGCAAAACCATCATAAGTAGGTGCTATTCATTAAACTATGATCTTGTGAAGAATATAATCAAGTATTCAAATGAATTAAGTCCATTAACAAATATTTAAATCCGTTATTCTTGGCACCTAGTATAACATTTCTAACAGAATACTTTAAAAATTAAACTTGATACCTCACACGTGCAGAAATAACTGTTGATTAACACAATACTTTGGGATTTACTTTTAACAATGGACGAAATCCATTTGTGCCCATGTTTGTTTTGAGTGTGAAAGTGTGGAGTTTATGGAGCGTGTTGGTGAGACTCAATTTGGTTGAAATCCTGTTCACACGTGCACATCTGTCCTTTAAATTAATTGGAAATTAACTAAAATATAGTTGGTAACCCTGTTTAATTTATCAGAAAGGAGGATATCAATTGGTAAAAGCATCTACTTGACAATGGGCAAATGGGTAAGAATCTCATTCATAATATGGCCAGAATAAATGGGGAACCGGAAAATCAACCAACCAAAGAAGCGCACTGCCCTGATTTAATTGTTCATTGGAAAGGAATTCTTTTGTTTTTAGCAAAAGTTGCGTAGAAGGAAGAAGGATGCGAAGGCTGGGAATACAACTACCCCTCAAAAGGGAAACCGATCAAATGGACGTGGTGAATACTATGAAATCAACAAACAAAATGAAATGCTTGAAAAGTATTACAAGGTTTGTCTCCATAATTTAGCCTTTAAGCTTATCCCTTGGTGTACTTTATGTTCTTTGGTTTCTACAGCTCCAGAACATCGTTCCTGAAGGGGAATGGGAAACATTCATGGACTCTCTTCGTCAGCCGCTTCCTGCAGCGTTCAGAGTGACCGGAGGTCGTTCCCAGGCTGCACCTCTCCTCCATCTCATTCAGACCAAGCTTGCGCAGGATGTAATCCAGAGCAGTCCAGCAGAAGGAAGTACATCAGAGGAAAAGAAAGTGGAGATATTCCCTCTTCCTTGGTACCCAGGGAATTTGGCTTGGCAGATGAGTGTTGCTCGAACTGACATCAGTAAGACGGCAGCATTCGTCCGTCTTCATAATTTCCTGATGTCAGAGACTGAGACTGGGAATATCAGTCGACAGGAAACTGTAAGCATGATCCCACCACTGGCCCTGGATGTAGAACCACATCACAAGGTTTGTCTCTAAATTGCAATCGTACCAAATCAAAAAATGGTCAATCGCCAATGCTTATTTTTTTTGTATTTGAAGGTCCTTGACATGTGTGCTGCCCCAGGTTCTAAAACAGCTCAGATCCTTGAATTTCTTCATGCTGGAGAAGACCCACTCCCTCAGGGACTTGTGATTGCCAACGACGTGGAGAGCTCGAGGTGTTACATGTTGGCCCATCAAGCAAAGAGACTCCAAAGTCCAACTCTTCTTGTAACAAATCAAGACGCAAGTGATTATCCTAATATTTTCTACAAAGATTCCGGTACTTAGCACCTTAGCAAATCTCGTTCTTGTTTTTGTGTGTTGACTTTCCATTGTTTTGCAGAAGGTGCACTTGCTCCCTTGAAATTCGACCGGGTGTTGTGTGATGTGCCTTGTTCCGGGGATGGAACAATGAGGAAATGCTTACTGCTTTGGAAGAAGTGGCAACCGGGAAATGCAGTTATGCTCCATACGTAAACAGTCTAATGTCTCCCGTTGAGTAAAAAAATGAATATTTGACAATTGTTTTTACAGTGTTCAGTACCGCATAGTCCGACGGGGTTTGGAGTTGTTGGAAGTAGGTGGTAAACTAGTCTACTCCACTTGTTCTCTGAACCCAATTGAGGATGAAGCAGTCGTCTATAGAATTTTAAAAGAGAGCGAAGGGTCACTTGAACTGCTGGACATCAACCTCCCTGGATTGAAATATTCACCAGGGATTTTTAAATGGATTCCAGTGGAGAAGGATGGAACCCCGTATGCCACTTACTCTGAGATTCCAGACCCAGGGATATCAATTCTAAGGCCTTACCACTTCCCACCAGCTGAAGACGAGGCTGGAAAATATCCACTAGATAAATGGTAACTTCTGAAATAATATGAAGTGTTTGTCTTAACTTTTTTTATTCTTTCAGTATGCGTATACTTCCTCACCATCAGAACACTGGAGGTTTCTTTATTGCATTGCTCAGGAAAGTGAAGCCCCTTCCTTGGGAGACTCCAGTCCTCGCTGAATCCAGACAAAGTACGTACTTTTAATTTAATCAATTGCCTACCTTAACTGTCGGTTTTCTTATTTTAGAACTGGATGAAATTCCCAGGAATAAAGAAGGTCAGGCGCCTAGCAAAGCGAAGCGCCAAAACTATAAAGAAGATCCTTACTTTTTTGTAAATGAGACTGATCCATACTGGCCAAAGATTCGGTGAGTTTTGTAACATACTACTAAGCACAACTAAGCAGTAAAATCTTGATATTTTCATGGTACAATTGTTACAGTGAGTTTTACAAGTTGGATCCTGCCATTGAGGCTTCCAGTTTCATCATCAGATCCGTCATAGAGAAACCAAAGAATATTTATTTCGCAACCAAATTACTTGCTAACGTTGTGCAGAATAACGAAGGTTACGTGAGAGTAAGTTGGAACACAGGAAGCTTTGTCACCCCTGATTTTAATTGTTCTCTTTGTATTGTAGATTATCAACACTGGGGTGAAGTGTTTTGTTAAAGCCGACAACAAGTTTAGTTTTTGTGACTACCGACTGGCCAGTGAAGGCTTGCCTTCAATGCGTAACTTCATCCGCTCTCGTGTAGTTTCCATTTCCAAAGAAGATTTGACCATGCTCCTTCACAACAATGAGACCGACACTCCGCCAAGACTGGAGACTTTCTCAGCTGCTTCACAGGCTCCTTTGCAAGCTCTGCTACATGGAAGTTGCATGCTGTCCTGCACAACTAAGATGGACGACGGAGGTCCTGATTTCACAATTGAAGTAATTGGATGGAAGGGAACAACCTCAGTGAGGGCCTACGTGCCACAAAGCGAGAGAGCCCACTATCTAAGGCTATGTGGAGAAGACATCTCCAGATATGGTAAATTAATAGCATAATTTAGCTAACGTTTGTTAATTCCTGTTTGTTTCCTTTATAGAAAAGAACAAGTACAAGGATGCTGCTGAAACTGACT
This sequence comes from Pseudachorutes palmiensis, assembly GCA_009869845.1. Lineage (NCBI taxonomy): Eukaryota > Metazoa > Arthropoda > Collembola > Poduromorpha > Neanuridae > Pseudachorutes > Pseudachorutes palmiensis. The sequence continues at coordinate 9,850 of VNWY01000593.1, read as the reverse complement.
CAAATGAACCTGTAATGGAATCAGAATCATCAACTCCAGTGCCAGAATCAACAGAAGTTACGAATTAATCTTGTAAAACAAAAGGAACAGAATGAATGAATTCCAGACCATGAGGTTCCACTTTGCCTTTGCATATTTTATGGGAATAACTCCCAAAGCGACTTCTGCCTTTCCATATAGAGTTTTGTCACGAAGTGGAGTTCAAGTTATTGGGAAAACCTTAGAACTTCTTCGTGTCTTGGGTTTTCAAACATGCAACCTGTTTTTAGCCTGTTCACAACTAAGTTTCTCTGAAATATTTAGAATAGAGGATTCCATTGGTCAGAGTCATATCCATATCTGAGTCATCGCTGAAGGACACAGTCCAATATCCGACGGATTTTACATTCAGTCTCATTAAAGGATCTAAAGTGACACCTGGAAAACCAAAGACTCAAAGTTATCCCATTTTAGCTTCTAGAAATTTCACTAATAAGCCATGGAGTGGCATGTAGTTACTTTCCTTTTCAATTTCTTTCTGGAGGTAAGAGTGAACATAGGATTTATCCAAGCGAGTGACCTCAAACATTCTCTTCAACATTTCACTTTCGTAGAAAGGAGAAACGACCCTATAGAGAACTTTATGGAGAACTTGTTAAGAGCTCACTCTGTCCCCTCAGTCGTCATGACTATTAAAACTAACAACAACGACATCACTAAGCCTTTATTCAACATCCGAGCATTGAACTTGAGGAATTCAACACGTAGTGGAGGCATTACAGTTCACTACATTCAAGTGGACTTTATCAAAACCAAGAACAGGACACTGATGGTGTATGAACTGACGGAATACTACAAGTCACTGCCGAGGAGGAACAAAAACAACTTTCATTTCTGGGTCACACCGCCAACTATAGAAAAGGGAAATGGAGGAATCCTGGAACGAACAGTTATAATAAGTTATGCACGATATTTATTCGGGATCCTAATTAGGATTACCTTGCCAGCAACTCCGTTTGAAGATTTCTCAATGGAATGCTTTTCCATTCCGAAAAAGGACTTTGTAGCTTGCAATATGAACAGAACGTAAGTTGTTATGAAGACTAGGAGTCATTCTATGGTCCATTGTTCATTTTGCTTAATTTCTTATTGATTAGTTTTTAATTATTGCAGTTTGCCACTCCCACTCTCATTCGCTAACATGAGGAAGGAATTTGCAAAAGTAAATCGGGATTTCATGGGTATGGAATTAATGTTTGGTGTTGTTGGACATGGAACCAATAGAAGTTGTTGGAAGCATTGGGATTTCTATTACTACCAGTGTCAACGACCTGAGCATCGATTGGTCGATGAAATGTTGGAAGAGTACAACTTGACATTGGTAGAACCAAAACCAGGACGAATGGATCTTCCAACTCTAGCGACTATAATTGCTTATGAGATTCCATGGAGTCTTTACAATTCTAGAATAAAAAGAGCTGAAGATGAGGAAGATACGATCATAACTGTCCAAGCAGAACGGCGTGCATTTTGGTATTGTGAAGATGAAACAAAAAGGAATTGGTATGATCTAATCAATGTCCTCAAGTTGCTTAAACCTTTCGACACAACAACATGGGCGATGGTTCTCATTTCAACTCTACTCGTAGCCCTACCTCCTTTCAAACGAAAATTCTCATCCTTTTGGAACAGTTTTTCCGTCCTTCTTCGTCAAGGCGTTGGGAAGTTTACAGTCTTACTTTGCATCTGGTCAGCAGGAAACATTGTCATCAGGTAATAAAAGTAATCTTAACCATTATTCGTGTATTTAAACTCTTTGTTTTCTCAGCACCTTGTACGAGTCTTTCATCACAAGCGAAACTGTTGCCCCACTTGATGAATACATCATTCAAAACCTCACAATGCTTCTCAAAACTGGGCGGAAAATAATTAGATCGGAGCTTGCGCTACAACAAGCGATAGACTTTGGTGTTAAGAAACCTATGGAAACAGCTTTAGAAAGTGAATTCAGGAGCATTGCAGACGACGTTAAAGGGTTTATGAATCTGAGTACAATGCACAAGTTCGTATGGTGGGAAGAAGAAAAGAATTTTATACTAGAAAACAAAACTGCTGCATTGAATAGTTTTCTATTACTCTGGAAAAGTGAAGTGGAAGTGTGGTTAAATATATTCAGACTAGTACACCCAGATATCCGATGCCACACAGTCAAGGAAGAGTCAAAAACTGAAACCTATGACTTCCTCCTGCCTCATTTACACGAAGGAATGGTACGATTTGACAAGAGAATGGAAACATTCTTTGAAGCTGGATTTTATACATTTCAAAGCAAAGCGGTTCATCCTATTGAGAATTATATTTTTGCAGAAATGTTAACGGAGGCAAGGGAAGAAGGGAAACTTGTTGATAAGATTCTTGACAGGTACACTGTAGAACCACTTACGATGCATTTTAAGATAGTCCTACCATTCACACTCCTTCTCTCTCTTCTTTTCATCGCATTCCTTCTTTTTCTAATAGAAATGTACTTGCTCAGGTTCATTAAGTTAAAACTTGTTTGTGGGTGACACAGAATATAAAAGTAGGGAATTATTTAATCCTGGATTACATATAGATTGCATTTTACCATAAATCGAGCTATTAAAACACCAAAGAACCCCCATAATACATCAATTAAAGGAGGCTTAATCATAGTCTACATCTCGAATGGATCAGGAATTCAATGAATACAAAAATCCTATTAACAGGCAAATACGTCAAACCTTCTCTGTACCCTTATTTTAGTTCAGATTCTGCCCTTGTAAGAGAATGTTAGCCCCAAAGGAACTACAAATTATACAAATATTACTCCAGGGACTCCAACATTCATATTTTACGCCAATCAAGAAAGGCAGAGGGATTAGTGGAATAATCGCTTTAGCCCTAGTCCTTACCCAGTATTCTTACTTGGTCTTTCTCCTAAGTGTTATGATGGGAGATGGGACTGACATTGGGCTAGTTATGGTTCATAGCCTCTGGATGGTTGCATTTGCAGCACTCTTCCCAACAAAGTTTATTATCCGACTACACTTGATAGATTGTGCCACTCTGCTCAAAGGTATTCTTCAGTTTGACCAAGAATCAAGTAAGATCATTCTTATTTCAATACTCAAAGTTCCATAATTAAAATATTCGACCAATTACTATAGGCCAAAAGTATACAAAACTGGCTACACAAGGAAATACCAAAGGTCGAGAATTGATGTGGCAAATGGGAGTTGTTTTGATCTTTGGCTGCAACTTGAGCGCCATCTACGGCGCTGCATTGACTACTTATACACTTGCAAACTACTTTCCGGCTCTTCCCAGTTGGGCCTACTGGCTTATCGCCCCATCTTCATTTCTAATTTTCTTTGACGGCGCCTTGTTCGGTGCGCTCAACTACCATTCCATCTACGCAGTATTTCTGACCTTACTCATTTGGGAAGAGAACATATCGTAAGGGTTTTAATCATTCCACATTACAACTGTGTGTTCATTGGTTTGAATTTTACAGGTCACATCCCATTAGTGGGAAGATTGAATCACCACTCCAGTTGTGTCGAATTCAAAAGATGCTTTTACTATTGACAAAAGCGAGTGAGAACATCTTCTGCACTTACCTCATCCCAATCCACAAGCTAATGATTGTAGTGGCAACAACAATGTCTTTAGCCTGTCTCATACGATACCACAACCGCATGAATCCCTGGTGGCTAGCTATGATGCTCTGTTATAGTGCCACAGGGATTCCAATGCTAGCCGCAGGAGCTGTTGCAATGTCAGGAGTTTATGACAAATCTCTACGCTTTGACGAACGGATGAAAATTAGATTGAGTATGATTGAAAGCCAAGAGGAAAGGGTTACTACCAAAACAGTTCTCAGAGGGACACAACTTTTGCGATGCCACGTGGGCTCATTTTACTCCATGGAAGCCAGTGCAAAGCTAACCCTAGCGGATACAGTTGTAAGCAACCTTGTAAACTTTCTGCTCCTTGCAAACTAGTTTGGTGGAATTCCAATTCCAATCGAAATATTCTAAAGTGTAGGAGAGTAAAGAGAGTAAAGCTAGGACAGAGAGGGACAGGACGATCGGAATAATAATGCGATCCACTTGTAATTTATTCAGCGAATGTAGACCAATCCCAGTTGCATCTTTCGAAACTTTCCCAGGAAGAAAAGTCCAGGGTTGAATACATTATTCAAGTGAGTTTGACGTCATTAAGTCTGGGACACGAAAAATATACAAGTTCTGCTCTAGAATTGCCCTTTTCTACAAACGGATGGAACATGTCTCAAAAGTTATTTAGAATCAGTCTTCAGGATCAGAATTCGTGTTGAGACAGACAGGCTCCTTCAATCCAAACTCACCAGTGAACCAGACAATCATTTCCAATCCAGTTCTAAAGGGTTTATAGTTATAGAAAAGTACCACAATATGGGAACTTACAGGCTTATTTTCATTGTTTATTTTCTACCGGAAATTCGAATGAGCACAGCCGTCTTTATTCAGCCAAGTGACCTAAAATATTCTCTTCACCACTTTACATTCCTAGAAAAAAGAAAGGAATTGACGACTGATTTCATGGAAAGTGTGTTAAAAGAAGGTCATGCGCATTCTATCACTTCAGTTGTCATGATTATGCAAGTAAAGGACAGACGGACAAGCCATCCCACTTTTAACATACGAACATTGACATTGAGAAATGGAACCTATGGAGGAGGGAATACAATTTACTTTGTCCAAGTGGACTTTACAGACAACAATTCAAATGTATTTTCCAATATGCTTAATGAACTGCTCGCGTACTACAAAACTCTGCCAAGAAGGAATAAGCAAAACTTCCACTTCTGGGTTACACCTCCAAATGAAGAGAAAGTAGAAGCAGGGCGATATCATGAAGCCAAAATTGCTAAACACTTTGGTCGATATCTACATGGTATTCTGTTTAGAATTATTGTCAAAGGAACTGCTCATTTATATTCATTGGAGGGTTTTGCCATACCGAAGGGTGGTTTCGTACCATTTAAAGAAATCATCAGGATGTAAGTAGTCACACACAACCTTCTTTTCTTTATTAATATTTCAATTAATTCAGGTTGCCACTCCCACTCTCCTTTGCTAAGCTGAGATTAGAATTCGGGAAAGTCAATGGGGATTTTATGGGTATGAAATTGGTGTCTACCCGTGTCAGCGGTTTAGTACCAGTTAAGGACGGACTGTGTTGGAAGATTCCCAATTTCTATTACTCCATCTGCCAACGCCCTGAAGACGCATTGCTGGATGAAATGGCGAATGAGTACAACATTACATTCGCACCAATGACAACTAGAGGAGATCCTTTTTCTGTTGCAACTGTCGTATCTCCAGCTAATCCTCATAAACTAAAGACTACAGCCATTGATGAGGAAAACACGTTGGTAACAACACGTAGGACTCAGAATGCATATTGGTACTGTGAAGATGAAACCAACGAGAATTGGATCGGTCTAATCAATTTTCTCAAGCTGCTTAAGCCTTTCGACACAGCAACATGGACACTCGTCCTTATCGGAACAATCCTTGTGGCACTGACTGCCTTCAAACGAAAATTCCAATCACTTTGGGACAGCTTTTGCGTCCTGCTTCGTCAAGGGGTTTCACATTTCACAATCCTCCTTTGCGTCTGGTCAGCAGCTGTAATTGTCATCAGGTATATAGAGACATGTGCAGAACCTATTTGTGGATTTGGCTAAACTCTTTTCTTTTTTCAGCACTTACTACGAGTGTTTCATCACAAGTGAGACTGTTGCCCCACTCGATGAATACATCATACAAAACTTCACTGCTCTCCTCAATACCGGCAGAAAAATACTAAGAGATGAGATAGCGCTAAAGTGGGCAATGGAACATTCTCCTGATCAAAATGTTTACGAAGCTGTTTTGACAGCCCACTACAGAAGCATTGAAGGAGATTTTGACAAAGGGTTCATGACCCTGGAGACAATGAAGGAGTTTGTAATGTGGGTGTGGGATGAGAAAATTTCTGTAATTTTAAATAAGACAGTGGCATTGACTGGTTTCGCACTGGTTGACAAGTATCAGGTAGAAACCTGGTTGAATAGAGTCAGACTAGCACATCCCGACATTCGATGTCACACTGTGAAGGAACAGTCAAAGACTGACATTTACGATTTCCTCAGGAATGAAATACACGAAGGAGTAATTCGATTTGACAGGAGAATGATGGCATTTTTTGAATCAGGATTTCATGTATTTCAGACTAGAGCGTTTCCTTCTATTGAACAAAGTATTTTTGCAGCCGAGTTGAAAGATGCAAAGAAATACGGGAAAAATGTTGACAGAATTTTTAACAAAAGGAATGTAGAAGGAGTTACAATGCATTCTAAGATAGTGCTGCCATTCATATTCCTTCTTACCTCACTTTTCTTTGTCTTGTTCATTTGCCTATTAGAAGTATACTTGCTTAGGACTGTAAAGTTATCTATTGAAGGGTTAAAATATACATGGATGGCAACATTCTTAGCTTTAAGGAAACTAAAAATATGCATTCGGAAATCTAGTTTGTTTTCATAACTAATACATATTCATATAATCTTAAAGCTATCACGTATTTGGATCCATTAAATGTAATTTTAAAGATGCATATCTAACATATGCTACTTATACTCTACACTTGAAGCCTTTTATCATTATTCTACAACAATAAATAACTTTTCCGCCTACGTATTGCGTGCATACGTCCAATTTCTTATGACTATGCTTGAAACTTATAACTTTGTTGTTAGAATACCTAAGCCTGAATTTGAACAAAAGTGGGATTATCTCTACACTAAAACAAAGCAGTGAAATTCCTGAGCAGAAAAGGTAAATTAAAAATATTGTTTGTACATTAGTTGCTAATGACAAGGGTTCTGGTTCATGGTGTATTTCCTTATTGTATTTTTTATTTAGCTTTTCGGCATCAGATGGGAACCGAAGGTACTCCCATGTTTCCCACAATTCCCGTATTCCACTCTGGATGAGATGCTGGAGTCTGGTGTATATTCGGTTTGCATATTCACTTCCACCGCAGCCTCTAATTATGTAGCCATCTATTGAATCAAAAAATGAAACAGAACCTGACATGTAGTGATGATCTGATTTTAATTGAACTAGGTTTGCATAGTCTTGAAACCCTCGTGCTTCTCTTTTGATTGATATAAAGGCAGTCCTACTGGTTCCTCGGATTGCTTCGTAGTTGGCAGCGTAGAATTCAAGAGTATTTCGAGTCTGTACAAAAACCCTATCCCGCCTCTCTCTCAAAATGAGGTTTCTAAACTTGTGATGTTTTGAATTTTCGTTTGGGTTTATCACTGATAGGGTACTGTTGTTTGGGCCACAGGACTCGACATCAGTCCCGTCACTGGCGTATTGAACTCTAGGATGACCACGAATGGGTAGTTCCTCAACCTCTTTCGGTATGTCTTCAAGTCTTATACCAAATTTAGATAGTAGACTTTTACCAAGTTCTTCACAATAGAGGCGAGCATCTGGAATCTCGGAAGAATAACAAGGGGGGATCTTTCCATCTCTCTTGAAGGTTCGGCAGTAACCAACATCCCCTACGTGTGTCACTTCGAAATATTTGGCTTTGTTTTGTGATGCATATAACCCAAATTCCAAGTCAATGTTTGGTCCATAGATTATGAAATTGGAAAGTTGGTTTAAATCTTTCCACTTTGACTTCCATCTTGGGGGTACAACGAGTTCGCTTGTGATGATTCCAGTGTATGCTGATACAATTACAATCAATAGGAGAAGCCATAAACCTAATACCCAGTACAGCAAAACTCTAACTTTTGGGTGTAAAATGTCACCACCAATATGCGGTGATCCGCCTAGCAGAGTTGAAACATTAACAAGGAGAACACTTCCTAGTAGGTGCCATCTAGCTGGGTGTTCGTGAAGTGTTGCAACTACATAATACACAGCGAGGACTGCACCCACACAAATTACAAGACAAGCCCAACCGTACTCGTCATAAACAGTAAAGTAAAAGTAGAAACTCTGACCTTTGGTGACCCCGTCTGCAGTTACAAAGGTCATAGGCACATGACCTTTTACTACAAAGTACATTGGCTCATTCAACGGTATAGAAAGAGTAAAGAATTTTCGAATGGTTGGGAAATGTAAAACACAAGGAACCTGGTGGTATGGATATTCAAATATCTTTGTATCTGTTCCAACAGGGAACCAAATGTCAACTGACTCAAACACCAAGTAGTGCTTTAGCCTGTTAAAAGTCAAACGGTCAGAGAGCATGTAGTGAGGAAGTTCACTCGTTGGGATTCTCACAGTTGCAGGGTGTTGGGTCAAATAGTCCCTTTGTGTAAACAACTTGTACCGAGTGTTGTTCTTTCTGGAAACATTCCAGAACCCTGCGATGTAATTACAGTGAAAATGACCTTCTTGTGGTATGATTATCAAGTCTTTGCCTCCACGGTTTCTGCCAAATTTGAGTGAAAAGAATTTTGTTTTAAGGAATGTTGAAGAATTCAGTTTGAATGGAATCAAGTAAGAGAGATGAACTGAAAAGTAGCGTAAATGTTCCACTGTATTCCCATACCTGGTTGATACTATAACATTGCGAACCGGGATTGTTTGAAATCCATTAGAAATGCATTCCTTTTCATTCTGGACAAAAAAGACAACCAAATCAGAATAATCTCGGAATGGAATAAGCTTTTCCAATTCCATTCGATATTCTGCACAATTTTTTGTAAAATAATAAGCAAATGGTTTAGCCTTGAAATCATAAGCTGTTTCAACCCTGAGCAAACTTGTTGGATAGACAAATGCATACGTGGTGCATAGCAAATGCTTGTGTACAACTTTAGTAGGGATGGCTCTCAACTGATCGTTGTACGGGTTTCTATTAATTTGAAGTTTCAAAGACGATGGTAAAGAGATCGGAACTGTGAAGTCAAGGTCAACTGAATTGTGTGTCAATGAAGAGTTAATGTACACTGTCAGCCAACATTCTTCCGAGTGATTCGACTTTAGAATCTCCTTTAGTGGGAGTGACTCCATTGATGGAAACTGGAGCAGCAGGAGAAGAACCAGTAGGATGAAAAGTCGAAAGGAGAATTGTAACATGTTAAATTGTTGTGATGACTTATACAGGAATGGAACTTTTAGAGTGTCGACTTCCACCTCAGAATACCTGCAAATAAGGTCTGAACAACAACGAAATAGGGCATACTAGTGTTGAGTTTCTGGAACCATGACGACGCTTATTCCAAAGTCACTTAAGCCCATAAGCGTGTAGCACGAATTTATTGTTGATTTTAGTCCATCATTGGATGGTATATGTAGCCTCTGCCTAGCAATGAAAACCTTCAGTCATCTCTCTTAGACCCTTTGGGACTTTATTTTGAGAAAGTCTGCAACAAAGAAGGACCCTTTCTAATGACCTCAGTAAGTGGGAAGCATCGTCTCTGAGCAAGTGTCCTTAGTAAGAAATTGAAGCACTGCAACTACAGGCTCCGGAAGACCAAGGGACCGAGGTAGCATCGCTGCAAGAGGAACTACAAGGCCTCTACTTACTCAGGGCAAAGGGTGCAGTCACTCAAATGGGAATACTGGACAAAGAAGCATCTGGAAGAGGGCATCCAGTATTCAGCCACCAGCGTAGCAAGATGGCAGGCTACCCTTGAGAAGGACATGGCCGAAATCCCAGGCCAGGTGGAAATATTGAAAGATTTGCTTCCATCTTTTATTTAGGTGCTAGAGGTCAAAATCTGGATGGCTGAAACAGTAGTCCAGGAAGAAACTTTTTTTAATTTGAGCAAAGGGGAAGGAAAGCTTAC